>AWWV01014943.1:0-19882 GCA_001974805.1 Corchorus capsularis
AAAATTTTGCTAAACTGCAAATCTATACCATCTATACCTTAAATATAATATATATATATATATATATATATATATATATATATTAAATCTATACTTCTATACCATCTATACCATACCATAGATTAAAGTTATTCCCAAACTGATCTATACTCAGTATTTGGTTTTTTTCCTTTTGACATTTGTCAAAAGTTAATTGGTTGTGAGTAAATTTAATTTAATTCTAATTTAATCTAATAATTAAATTAATAATTTCATTCACCCAAAATAATACATTAATTAACATAATATTACAATTAATATTTTCACTTGAATTAATAGCTCTCTTTGTTTATTCAAGGTTTTCTCTCATTTCAAATTAAAATCCATTATATCGTTTTCCTTCTTAAAAATTAAAATTCTTTGTGCAGAAATCAAAAACCTAGCGCAGATGCGCAGGGATAATATCTAGTTATCTTACCTATATATTAAAGTTATCCCCAAATTGGTATATGCTCAACATTTGACTTTTCTCCATCTTACATTTGTCAAAATTGATTGGTTGGGTAAATTGATTTTTACAATTACTATTTTCATTCACCCAAAATAATAATATATTAGAATAACATTGAATTAATGACTCTCCTTTTATTTAAGGTTTTCTCTCACCGCAAAATTAAAAATCTTTTTGTATGTCACAATTTTTTTCTTAAAATTAAAATTTTTTGTACGACTTTTGAAATAAAAATGGGGGAATTATCATTAGGTGTAATGGTAAGTTAAAATTACCCCCAAAGTGTAATGAACAATCATTTGTCTAGGTTTAGTATAATGCTAAAAATATTTTCCTCTAGGTGTAATGAGTTTTATGTGTTTTACCTATTTTACCCTTTTTAAAATTTAAGAAAAATTAGACCCAAAATTCTATATTATATTTAGTTGCGTAAAGATTAATTATCACATTCAATCATTCAATCTCAATGATAAAAATTTCTTTGGAAATATAGAAAAATTCTTAAATTTGAAGAATGAATTAAAGGAAAAAAAGGATTAATTACTATTATGTAAATAAATCTAGCATCAAGAAAGAAAAAAATTAGCTAATCTTTTGCATCACCGTATAATCTTGGAACATGAAAAATTGCAAATTATCTCGCCGGCGACCACCCCAACGGTGGTATTACTTGAACTGTTATCTCCTTTATGGCCAAAAAAAACCGTTATCTCCTACCTATTATTCCTTTTATCAGTGAAAGCCCCATCATACTGGAAAATTTTTTTGTAAGCTACTGCTACCATTTTCAAAGCCCCATTCATACTGTAATTCTTTTTGTAAGAAAAAAAAAAGTGTGGCACCCTAGAAAAACTATTTGAACTTTCCTTGTTGGAAGCTCTCTTCTGCCGCAATCGGAATAAAGGCTGCTATAGGTGGCAAAGTATGACCCGACCCGATAAAATCGACTTAAACCGAACTGAATTAAACCCGATTATAACCCGATAACCCGAAACCGATTTAACCCGAATCGAGATAACCCGAAACCGACAAAATCCGATAAAATTTAACCCGATATCCGATTTAACCCGATTTAAAATGACCCGTACTCCGAAATGACCCGCCTCTGTAAGTGACCCGAACCCGAATTGAATTACCTCGAACTCAATTTATGGTTTATTTTTACCCATGTTATAATATATGTAGTTTCTTTGATTTTCAATTTCTAAATTGCAATTATAATTTTTAAAAAAAAAAAATCAAAAATTACTGTAACATAAAACTTCTTAATGTACTAAATTAATCTTTCGAACAAAATTCAATTTAATGCAATGCAAATCCTCAAAATAACATTGTCTAACATAATTATAATTATTGATTAATATACTGATATGATTTGATAAGAAAGTATTTAATCCAATCATCAATTGACTTTATATAAATATAATGTATTTTCTATATTAATATTACTCACATATCTAAGAGTACATATAATGGGAGGATCATTGGATCACGGGTCGACCCGCAATCAAATGAACAGTAAAAATCAATTGAATTAGAACCATCCGATCATTTCAATTGACGGAGGGGATTCAGCCACATCAACGGGTCCAAACCACCTGCAACTCGCCTCTCGCCGGCCCGACCCGTGTTCAACCTAATGCCCTACGATTCCAACTACTCCCTTTCCTCTGAGTTCTTTCAATCCTTACCTAATCACATGTACTACTCCCGTGATTTCTTCCTATTCCTCTTTCAATCTTTGTTTTTCTTTGCTTAGCTGCTCAGTCTCCTTCTTTCTCTTCTTTCCTGACTTTCGATTTTTCTCTCAGTTTTTTTTATGTTGCTATTTCGTTTACGAGCCGGTGCTCAAAATCACAACAATCGAGCAAGATCGTCTCTTTTGGCGGCCTATTGGAGTAGTTAGGGTTTGCGTCGTTGAGGGTTGTCTTGGCGGCCCGCGTGGAGAACGACCTCACGGAAGGGTAAGGGGCCTCACGATAGAGGAGAGCGCTGAAAAGTGGGGCATGGAGGCGACGGAGGAAGGAGATGGAAGGCGGCGATGGAGTGATTAAAGTTCTGGAGGAGGCAGGAACGGTGGAGTAAAAGGAGGAGAAAGTGCGGGAGGATGGGGAGAAGGAAGTTAGGGTTTTGGGTTTTGATAATAGAGAGCGAGCGAGGGATTGGGTCGCCATTGGGAGGCTGGGAAATGCTGAAGAGTGCGACTGCTGCAAGGAAACAGTGGAAAATTGCGATGCGGGCTTTCTTGAGGCCGACTTCAGATTCCAGCAATGCCTCCACCGTTTCTCTGGCCTCCTTGACTTTTAAACGGGTCTGTTTCCTTTTCCTGATTTCATCTTCTGCGTCTTTGCCGTGTTTGTGTATCGACTATGTAATTTGGGTTTTTAAATTCGTATAGGTTGGGTGTGTGTTAGTTTCTTCCTCCCTCTATCGGTTTACATATTGGTTTGCTTCTGGCTCTATTGTTTTCTATCAAGCGATAATCCGTTTCAATTTATCAACTATCTAATTTGTTCCTTGCTGTCTATGATAGCTTTATGGTGTTGAACCAGTTGAAAGCCCTATTCTCAGTGGAGGAAAGCCTGGTAAGTTACTGATTTAAAAAAGGCGTTCATGTAAGTCATTGTCTAATTACTCTATCTCTTCGGCTCAGTGGCTTTGGCCATGGCTATGTCTATGTCTATGGATTATACACCCAGAACTTTCATCTGCACTTCATGAGTCTATTTTCCTTGACATTGTTGTGTGCAAAAGCTTATTGGTTTGTCGACTGATGGTTGCTTCATGCCTATGTCTCAATATGAAGGTCCACATAAGATCCAAGGAATTGGTGCCGGTTTTATCCCTGGTGTTTTGGAAGTTAATATAATTGATGAAGTTGTTCAAGTAAGGCTGAAATGTCGATTATGTGTTAATATATATCCTAGCCTAAGTTTTTCTTCTAAACTGTTGATGAAAAAGAATGAATACTAATAAGCTTAAAACTGTCTCCCATTCCTTCTATTTGTGTACATTCGCAGGTATCAAGTGATGAGGCAATAGAAACTGCAAAGCTTCTCGCATTGAAGGAAGGCTTACTCGTAAGTTTCTAAATCTTATAAAATCTCTTAAGTTTTGGATTTTTTTTTTGGCATTACATAAGTTTTGGATTTATAAAACAGTTCTATTGCCATGAACTTAGCTGAGTGTGGAAGAATCTGATACAGGTTGGAATATCATCTGGCGCGGCCACTGCAGCTGCCATTAAAATTGCAAAGAGGCCTGAGAATGCTGGAAAACTTATCGTTGTAAGTTCAATTGTTCCCTCCTGACTCACAGAAAGAAAGAAAGAAAGAACAAGAGATGTGCTACAAGAAGCAAATTGTAGAATTTAAAATATCAAAGACTTTTAAATTCAGGTCTAAAACTACTATTATATTATTATATTATTATGCATTATACATACTATTAAGTTTATGAGCAAGGCCCTCATTGAACATCACATGGCGTTTTGTTTCTTTGACAAGTTTTAATTGTTAATTTCCTAATGGTTTATTCATTATATTTGTATTCATTCAATATGTAATTTTTGGTGTATTATTAGTATTTTAAAATTCAAATGTGAATAAATTAATTAATTATAGTTTGGGAAAATTAAAAGTCATACATTCCCTTTCATATGCTATTCAATGAATGTCAAGGATAATATCATAGACCGAATTAATTAGACTGGAGAAATTGAAGACCTTTTTTTTTTCACCAAAACGACTTTTTTTTTCATATGCTATTCAAATGTTTAATTGCGCTCGGTTTATATTGATCGTTAAACTTTGCTGAATAATTAAATCATGTACAAAATCAGTAGCGTTGATGGTTAATATTTAAATCTCTACATATAAGTTTCTTGCTTATAATTCAATTTTTTTCCCACTCAATAATCTTGAATTAATCAACTGATACACCCAAGATGATGGTTGGGGTATATGGTTGAGGGTTTAAGGTTTCGGGTTTTGGGTTTAGGTTATCTTTTATCTTTGGTTTGTTTTCACTGTTAGGTTGTCGTTTTGAATATTGGGTATGGGTTCCATTCTGCTCTATTTGTACCCTCTTCTTACTTTGCTGAAAAATAAGGCCAGTATTCTTATTTTTCTGCAGGAGATCATCCTTATTGTTTTTTCACTGATTTCTTTCCTTTCAATGTACTAGAATTTATAAACTTTTAATCCCTTACACTGATATACTGATTTGGGTTTTAAGTTGTTAGATAACTCAGTTGTTGTTTATAGGTTTATTTATACAATCTTGAGTAAAAGAAATCAAACTACCCCTTTTGCTATAATAAGAAGCTATATTTAGGTTCTTTGTGTGCTATTTCAGTATATGAACATTGGATGATTTGATTCCAGGCCTGACTATGTTGTTGGCTGAAGAGATTAATAATTAACAAGACAGTTGTTTTAGGAATTAAAATCAGACATCTTATTTACTTTGTCTTACTAATTCACTCCAAATCCATTGCCTTGCTTACCTTTTGTGTTAGCTGGAACATTGGTTGAACTGGTTATAGACTAATGGATTGGCAGGGTTTGAGGAGTTATTGCATTAGCTGCAGGAGTTTATGGAGGTGGATGAGAAGTGATTGAAATTGAGGCATTAACGGTTGCTTCTCTACTAAAAAGGTTAGTATTGAATTCTGCCTTTTCTCATTTCTTTTTTAGTAGGAAATTTGCCATTTTTAATTGTCTTAAGTGATTAACATGTGGTTATCTCAGAGAATATTTAAGTCTCTAAAGCTTCAAGCCGAATCCTCAGATAGATGCACTCATGAAAGCTACAACAAAAGTAAGGCAGTCCACTACACAATTTCGTGACACAGATTATATTCTCAAGGTTTTGACTCTGTACATGTTAAGGTTTACTTTTCTTGATTTTTCAGAAATTTAAAAGAACCTTTTTACATTTAAAATGTCTCTATAATATTATTCAGGTGTGGAGAGAATTCATTAAAAGAAGGGTCTAGGACTAAAGTTCATTATGCTAATATCCAAGCATCAGGTGCTATCTACCACTATATACAATAAATATTATATATTCCAAGTAGAATTGACATTTGGTGTATATTTTCTTATATCAATTTATTACTTAGGATTTTGATGAATTCTAATTTAGTTGAATTAAGTTTGAGCCCTGCTTATATGAAGTTATGATTATTTTAATTAATGTTGCAGTGGTTCTCGACAGATTTGACGGGAATGTTTGGACACATTATTCACATTTGACCAGGTTCGCTCTTTATTTGTTATTTTGGAATTTGATTCAGGTCTGAGTCTTAATTGGTTTGGTGAAGTGAGAGGAATGGCTTTGAGGCAATGTAGGCATAGTTTGAATCCCGTAATTGCTAATTTTGATGATTATGATCTTTGAATCGAGTGACATTGTCTTTGATCTTTGAATTGGAAAGCCCGTTCTAACAAGTAGCAATACATTTAAGCATGATGCCGTAAAAAAAAAAACTTAGAAAAGCCCTTCTAAGACTAATTCTCTAATTACTTTATTTTTTCTATATAATATACTATTTTTACATTATATCTGATATTGTTCCAATGAAGTTAGAGAGCTGCATGTATCAATTAGTTATTATTTTTATTTGCAAATTTTGATCTCATGGGAAGCAATATAGCAACAAATATTATGGCTGTGTTCTTTCCAACTCAAGGCACCTGTTTTAAAAATTAACAGCTACAAGAGCATGGAAAAAAAGATGGTAAACCAATTATTAAAGACTTTAAGTCCTAGGAATGTGTATTTTTTTAGATGGAGCATACATAGGCTAGAAGTAGGCTAATAGTTCATCTTGGTAAGTTTGCTATTCAATAATTTCCTTTTTCTCTATTGACTAATTTTGCTGTAGGGAAAAGAATTACATATAATATATAATATAATTTAGTAAATGATTGTATGTTCCTGCAACTCAAGATGATGGTCTTCCATCTTTCTTGCACTTTAGCATAACACATATAATGTCAAGAACTTGGTAAGATGCATGAGAGGGTAAAATCTGAGCCACTTTCTTTTATGCTTAGTAAGTACGAGTCTGATTTTTTACTTTTGAGAGAAAGAAAAATTACAAGATCCATTTTGCCATTTCAATATCGATACAGTTTGTAGTATCAGATGAAAAGTTGGAAACTATTTGAAGGGCATTTCAGTTCTTACAAAGTAAGAAGTAAGACAACGACCAGGTTTTTTGTGTGCCTGTAGACTGTAATATGAGCAAGCAAAGACAAAAGGGAAGTTGCAAGCTGAAAGTTGTACGATGCAAAGAGAGAGAAATATAGAGAGAAAAGATTTTATGCTTTTGGGATTTGTTTGTTTCACAGCAGTGGTATAATTGTCAATTCTCTATTTGCTAATTTTTACTATTTAAAGCAATTGAAACTGATGCATAAAAAATTAGCTTCTTTTTGTATTCATGATTCTTTTTTGGGTATTTTTCATTTTGTGCAGCACCTTTGCTTGAACCTCCTCTGTAAATTTTCTTCCTCTTTATGGTTTTACACTGTTCTTTTGGGTTCTTCAATTGCTCTATCTATAGTCTTGAGACATTTTTTCTTTGTTCCTTGGGTTCTTTTGGGTTCTTTAATTGCTCAAGTGACACACCTGAGATGATTGTTGGGTTATATGGTTGAGGGTTTAAGGTTTCGGGTTTTGGGTTTAGGTTATCTTTTATCTTTGCTTTGTTTCCACTGTTAGGTTGTCGTTTTGAATATTGGGTATGGGTTCCATTCTACTCTATTTGTACCCTCTTCTTACTTTGCGGAAAAATAAGGTCAGTATTCTTATTTTTCTCTGCAGGAGATCATCCTTATTGTTCTTTCACTGATTTCTTTCCTTTCAATGTACTAGAATTTATAAACTTTTAATCCCTTACACTGATATACTGATTTGGGTTTTAAGTTGTTATTAGATAACTCAGTTGTTGTTTATAGGTTTATTTTTACAATCTTGAGTAAAAGAAATCAAACTACCCCTTTTGCTACAATAAGGAGCTATATTTAGGTTCTTTGTGTTTAGGGTTTTCTTTCTTTAGGAATCTCTCTCGCTTGAGATTGGCACTTTCAGCCTCCAGATTGTCAGACTTGACTTGCTTCATTGTGGCCTCTTCACTCTTATTGTAAGTTTCACTGTCTTGCATCATTTGAACTAGAATCATAATCGTTGTTGTTTCCTGATTAAAAAAAATTAAAAAAAAAACTTATTATATATGTATAATGTTTAATTGCGGTCTGTTTATACTGGTCGTGAAACTTTTATGAATTATTAAAGCATGACCAATGTCAGTAGCATTGATAGTTAATAGTTAATTCCTTCCTTATGTTTCAACTTTTTTTCCAACTGATTAACTGTGAATTAATCAAACTAAGACACCCGAGATTATGCTGTCTGCTCAGAAACCAGCTTAATGCTAAATTGGGATCAAGAAAGTTAGCCATACATTGGTATTGCTCTGAAGTACTCGAGTTCATAATTTTCTGGTCAGCAGTGGTTCTGATTGACGTTCTACTATTAGGCATCTAAAGGATTGGGAAGCCAGTCAAGGCAATAGTCAAAAGGCCTATATACCTTCTCTTCCTTACCTTTTGGAAATCTGAATCAGTTTATGGTTGCATAGTGGATAGTTTTAATGAAATTTTCGTGCCATAGATGATATTAATAGGAGGTAGGAATCTGGGTTAATTTTTTTAAGGTAGGAGGTAGGAGTTGTTTGTAGAGTGCATATCCACTTAAAGATATGTTACATTAGGGTTTTGATAGACTACATTTTAAGCTAGCTGGGGTTCCTAACTTGGAGTACTGCTGAAAGAATGGTGAAAGAATGAAGGAAAAGTACCAAATTCATTAAAACTGGTGAGTTTTAAGCTAATGAAAGATAATTTGAGAGAAAGGAGTGAAGGTGAGGGGACTGGTGAGATTGTATTACAGTGCTCACTGACTTCGAATGTTAAGAGTAAACAAGAGCTAAATCAGTCTCTGAATCATGCTATGGTTTGAATCTATGAAAGAAACTCTGTTAGTGAGCATGAGAGGCTATTAAGCAGGAAAGTACAAGAAATAAGTTAATACTGCATATTGATTGCTTTTCTTTAATACTATGCCATTATCTAGGTGATGAAACAATAACTCATGATTCGGTAACAGGGTGTTTTTTTTTTGGCCAAATGTAACAGGTTTTTAATTCAACTAAGATGATTAGATTTTTTTAAGTTCATCACATGAAAGGTTTGGTTAGATAACGCTGGAAGTATTTTACCTGATATTTTCTGACTGTAAGCTGGAACTATTTTAGCTTTTGTAGCTTATGTTGTGATTTTATCTATGCATTTTCTCAGTGTTTCTCCCATATATAAAGAATTAATAATTTTTTGATCAATTATATATATGCTGATGGTGTGTCATTAATTAGTGAATTTTCTATGCTTCCAGTGAAAATATGAAAAATGTGCTGATAGCAGCTTCGTTTATACACCTCAAGCACAAGGAACATGCAAAGTATACATCGGATTTAACCACTGTGAATCCAAGGATTTTACTCTCTGGTCCTGCAGGTATGTGAGTATATTATGTTTGTGTCAATACAACAATTTGATGCTATATAGTAGCCTTAAACTGTAAATTTGTCCCTGTTTTTTTTTGTTTTTCCCTTCTCTTGGGTGGTTCCTGTTCTTTGTTTCTCCGGTTCATTTGTGCTAAATTTCGGTTGTGTTTGGTATCTTTTTGGCTTTCCCATTTGCTGATCGGCTCATCTTCTTTTCTTTTTTCTTCTGTTTGGTTTGTGGCCATTGTTTCCTTGATCATTGTTTTGCATTCTCTTTTATTTTCTCTTCACAATTTATAATTTTTATCTCTCTCAGCTTATATATGTTTACAGTTTTTAATTGGAGTTAGAGGTGAGTTTTTAATTCCCATGTTTTTCCTTTTTTTCAGATTTTTTAATTAAAAGTCTATGATTCTGGAAAACTAGGTTGATTAGTCTTCTAATAATATTTGCTTTTATATTCTAATAATCTATTGTAGGGTATGGTACCAATTTCCAATTGATTATATGTTGGGACATTGAGAACTGAGATTGGTAAAAAATTCCCTGTTATTATATTTGAATATTGTTTAAAAGTTTTGTTGCTTAAATCCTTGAGAATTCTGTTTTCTTTGAAGTGTTTTTAAGTTTTATTGTTACTGATTAATTGTTTTGTTTTGTTTTTTTTTTCCTTTTTACAGGGCTAAAATCTGTTTTCGAAACATCACTGAGGTAATATTGGGAAGTCAACACTGGAGAGTGTGATGTTACGCCAATCATCTCATGATTCTTATGTTATCTGAATTTCTCAAATTTAGTGAAATTGGTATTTGGGTTCTGTTAGTTCACTATTGCTAATAATATTTGCTCTTCCATTGTGTCTTTCATGGTTTTGTCTGGGTTTTGGAGCTGAAAATTTTTATCATACTCTGTTGTCTACCTATTGCTCATTCCATCTATGTATCATGGAAGTTCAAGGGACAATTAGTGACTTCATCATGGGTGTCTCATATATGCTAGCTTTTACTTGCAATGAATTAATAATGTTTTTGGTTTGGGTGCAATGCAAGCCCTTAATTATTTCTGTTAATTCCTCTTAGTTTTCAACTGGATGGAGAGGGAAAACTGTGTTAAAGAGAGGAAAGAAATCATCCTGGCATGTTAGTCGAGTGCTTGGCTGTTTCTATCTCTCTCTAAGTTGTGGTGGCAGGGCATTAATAAAGGGTGCTGAAGCAATGTATGGTGCTGGTGCATGATGCAGCAGGGAAACGTCAAGGTAACTGATTTTTTACTACTTTTTTGTAAACATTTTTTTCCTCTTCTATTATTAATTTCTCTTTGTTTGAAAGTCAGGGACTTGCTCTGACTTGAAATTTGCATTAGAAGTGCAGTTCAATAAACCTCAGAAGGTGGTTGCTTTATTAACAGAGGTCTGTTTTTGGTAATAAAGTGGAGCAGCCATGAAAACTTTTAAACAATATTCAAATAGAAGTCTTTTTTTGTCTCTCCATTACTATTTTGCTTTCCCATTGAGTTTGTATGTATTTGTTTCAGGAAAAAAGCTGTTTTTATAAGTCTTAATGATGTGCTTTTACATCGGGTTGATCTTTATTTACCACCAATGATTTGAAGGTAGTACGGCTCAGGTAAGGTTACAAATGACCAGGCCTTATGGAAGCTGTGAAGTTGATTTCCTTATAGTTTTTGCCCTTGAATTGTTCTCCATTGATTTTTTTACAAGAGGTTGATGTGCAGATAGTTCTTAAGGTTTATTGGAATACACTTTAAGACGATTGTCTGCCACAATAGTTTTTGAATGTTTCATTTCTGATTAGTATCATCACACAATTTTCCTTTCAGCTCATGTTTGAGTAGATTCATTGACGGAAGTTTCGTTTTTTTCAAGATAACCCACTTCATCCAAGACTATGAGAAGAATGAATCCTTTATTTTGTCTTTGGTGCATTTCCTGTGATTGTGTTTGAAACTCATAAGATTAGGGTGTAGGATGGGGAGGGGCAGCCGGTGGTTTATCTTTTTTTATTTTTGTATGGATTGCCTGCATTTGTGTTTCAAGTTCATCAGAATAACGTGGGCAGAATTAAAGCAGATCGCAAACTTGGTAAACTGGTTACAGCTTACATGCTAGACCTATTGTGCATTATTACCTATGGTCATAGATGATTGATCAATTAGCTGGTCGAGTCTACTTTTCTAAGTGGTTGGCTCTACGGTCTGCATTACCAACCACTTCCATTTGTTTAGCTTGAATTCAATTCTCACATTCAAAGAGTCGGGATTTATTGGTGTATAATCTATATTGGATTCTTTGAGAAGTTTGGAGTCTTACTAATTTTGTTGAATTTATTCCAATATGTTGAGTTGACAGGTACAAAAAGGAAAAATCAGCATAGTAGACTGTTCTTTCGACATGTGAGTATCTCCAACCTTTGTAGACCTTTTTTTTTTTTTTTTTTTTATTATTATTATTATTATTGTTGTTGTATATGTTTGTGGCATTTTAATATGCACTTATGGTCATCTCAGTGCATTCATAATCGCATTTGAGATTAGATTGGATGTCGGAATCCAATCTAATTATCTTAATGCTATTACTTAAGTTGCTGGGTTTAAGATTGTATCCACAAGAAGGTCAGTTCCTTGCTTCTCTTTCGTTGTCAGAATATTTTACTTTTATGTTTTGGAATGAAAGAGACATAAAAGTAAAATATTATGTGTGCCATCCTCTCCATTTATGTGTTTTTTTTAATGATATTTAGACAAACATTAATATAGCTTTGCGGTTGATTGATTTGCTTCCTTAACAACTAAGAATTCTTTGCAGAATTAATTTTAGTTCTGTCAATTCATGTTTCTGGGAAGTTCCGGTAACCTTAGGGACTAAATACATTGTTTATGGTATGTCATCAATCATGTTTCACTCTTTTTTTTATTTTTTAACTCGAATTTGATTTGGGTTGTTTGATCAATGGGTGAAAATATTTGGATTTCTTTTCCTAACCTGTTCTGTTCTTTGTCATTGCCTTAAGCCTCTTTAATGTTGGGTTCTTAGCTAATAATTTAGCTAGATTTCTGTCTAAGAAACCTCCTTGTATAATGTTAATTTGTCTCAAGAGAATCCAATTATTATTAATATCATCAATTATTAATGTCTACTTCACCCTGTCGTCTTATCATTGTCCATGGGATATCTATGAATGCTATTATTGTTGTATCTTTTTTTGTCTCCTCTACTGGTGTTCCATCTGTTGTCTACTCTATCATAACCACTTTCTCTGGTGGTGTGTGACAAACTGACAATTGCTCTCTATTTAGGAACCATTCCATGTGTGCTCGGTCCTGATCAAGCACTGTTTGAATGATCCACTTCTTGTGTTTCATACTTTGTTAATCTAATATTAAGTTTAACCCACAGAGGATTGGGAGTTAGGAGTTGTATAACAATGTTTTTTTCCTTTCAAAAAGAAAGAATCCAATCCCAATATGTGGAACATATCGATTTGTACTCTGTTTTCGTCATGTATTCTATCTTGAATGTTTGACTATTTAGCTCTTTGTTAGCTCAACGATAATTGATTTTTGATTTTCCACCAAAAGGAATGCATTTCTTTCACTGGATCCTTAAACCCACTTATATCTACTGCTTAATTGCCCACATATAACTTTTAAACAATTCCCACCCGTTGCCCTAATTCATCAAGGACTCTACTACTAGGCTTTATGCATTGGTATTCATTGCTTAATTTGTATGAGCTTACAAACATGCTGGTGGGATGGACATTTAATCAATGTGTCTTATTTGTTGTATTGCGAAATTTCATCAACCACCACGACTTAATATGTCTTACTTAAATCGGTTGCTTTGCCTGCCAACACAACTTACTTAATTCAAGGGAGATGGAACCATTTGCCACAATGGAGTGTCATCAAGGAGCACCAACCGGATTTACAGGTATGAGGTAATAAGTGTAGCAATAATTGTATTTCAAAAAAAAAGTGTAGCAATAATTGATTCATATATACATATATAAGTTGAAAATGGGGTCAGGCTATTTTTTGTTTTCAATAAAAATTCATTCGCAGCAATTTTTTTTTTTTTGAAAAAGAAGAGAGGGAAGAACTACCATCATAATTATACCTAAGCCCACTTATATCCCACATAGCCTTTGTTAATTAGTTGATCCACGTGGTCTTTGTTAATTTTGTGTCAGTTTTAATCTATTAAGCAAAATTGTTGATGTTATGAGTTCTTTTAAGTTCTATTAATTTGCAGGCAGTGGCAAGAGGACTAAAAGATTCTTCATTTCGTGTTATTCAAAAATATTTTGCAATCTCTTGAAATATGGGAGAGATAGCTGCCTAGGTAATATACACACACACACCAATAGCATGTATAATTCTTTATGTATTAAGGAGAACTTCACCTTTTTTAAGAACTCCTGCATTGTACGAGTAATGTTTAAGATTGGTTTCATAAAATAAAGTTGTTGTGGTGGTTAATTGAACAAGGTTTTGAAGAGGAACTTTGGTGAGTAATTGCTCGACTGCTTGGTCTTTGTCTTGGCATGGTCTTTTTTTTTTTTGAATTGCAATATGATTGGCACTTGGTCAAATAAATGAGTGATGAATATTGTTCTGTTATTCCAGGTTTGATCTTTGTTATTCTTCTTTAGGTATCCATTAGACCTTGACAACAAAACAAGTATCAAGTCACTGAGGCACATAAATAAATCTTTTTTCTCCCTCAAAGGTGAGCTTAATGCTCACTACCAGTTTCTGATATGGACAAAGACCAGATAAGTTCTGCTACACTTCATTTTTGCTTTAAATAAAACCTATTTAACTATTTTTCCTTTTTTTTTGGCCAGTAACTATTTTTCCTTTAAAGTTGATACTTTTTTTTAACCATAATTCTACAAAGATTAAAAAAAAAAGAGAGAGAGAAAGGAAAGAAACATATGAGGAAGAAAGATGATTCATAGTTTGATATAAACGTACTTTAGCATTTCGGTCTTTTTGGATTCGCCAAATACTTCATTTTTACACATATGTATTCTTCCCTCTTATGATAGCTTCAATTTCTATGTATAAGTTTATATATTAGAGATGTTAACGAGTAAGGTTCGATCAAATAGGATAGCATTATATATTTAAATTAGAACTAGAATAATATTGGATCTTGATGGACGATGGTGAAGCATTGATGACTTATGCATTTATGCAGCTGCAAAGGGAGTGGAAAGAAGAACGGTTATCCTCTATTCGGTACCCACTTACCCTCCAACCCTAAAATTACTCGCCACGGATCCGGAGATAAGGGAGATAAAAACAGAGGCTACAACGTAAGACAAAAAAAATTATTAAAAACAACCAAGTTTAGGATTGGTTTTTATTAAAGAAACACCATGTATGAAACAATATATACACCAAGATCAAAACTATTATTGTCAAATATTCATTGTGCATATGCTTCTGCAGATTGATCATTTCAGTTCAGCTGGCTGGATTAGTTATTGACTTTTGCATTTAATATGCTATATTTCTTTTATTAATGCTGCATGAATGGTTCGATGGTTCAAACCTAAAATAAAAAATTTTCATTCACACTGGAAAAGGAGATTTATGCACTCACATGAAGGCTGTTGTTAGGTAATAAATCTTTCTTATGGTGTTAATCTTTTTCTTATTGTTACATGCTTTGCTCTTATGGATATCCTGCAGATTTGTCACTTTATCCTGTGGCTGTGGATGTTGTATTCTCATTCTATTAATTCTGATGATGGTTACATGTTTTCCTTATATGGCTATTAAGTCTGTTGGTGACATGTGCATGTTGTCAAAATGTGTCTAAATGGCTCATCTTTATCAAGCTCTTGATTCTTTCTTCCATGTAATTACATGATTTACTTTCTTCCTTTTTGAGTGCTAGCATGCTGTTTTCGCTTAAGGTTAAAGGAGTAAGTTTTAGGTAGTAGGCACCTGGGACACTTTTCCAATTGTTTGAAATTCCAGCGTTGATACGCCTTGGATTCCAGCGGAGATGAAGAGTGGCGTCAGCGGAATCAATGGTCCAACGGCTGGGATTTCGTTTAGAAAGATACCGTTTTTTTTTCATGGATAAGACCGGAATCGAACACGTGGATAGTTCTGATTCCAAGCAGGCCATATGGACGGCTAGCAAGGTAGTCCCAGAGATGGCGTCGAATCCTGACGTGGCGGAAGCTCGTGATTCGACGTGGCGGAAGCTCGCTACACTGTTAAGCAGCAGTTCGAGGCTGTACAAACTGCGAATGTGTTATTGAAGAGAGTTGTGGTAAGAAATCTCCGCCGGGCAATTTGGGGATTTGAATCCTGGGAAATACCAAGAAATGGGATTAGTAAATCCAAAATAGAGAGAAAAAACAATGAGAAGAAATCAATGGAAGGGGATGTAAATGAGGAGTTGAAAAAGGCACTAAAAGGAGTTGCAGGTGCTTGAATTCGTCGAAATTTATTGTAAGCTTTTGATTAGTTCCTTATTAAATGTTTTCTGCTTCCTGCTTGGAATAGTAATTATTCTGCAATCAATTTTATGAGTTTTCAATTTTGTTTAGAGTATCTGAGTATTGCCTTTACTATTCAAGTACTGGGTGGGTGTGATTAGTGACAAAAAAATACATGCAAGCTGGAATGAAATAGAAAAAAGAAATTGTTTGTTTCCCATAACAGCCAAAATATGGGCTCCACCTGGATTTTTATCATTTTCTGAATGATAAAAAAGGTTGACTTGGGGTCCAGTTTTAACTGGCGTGGAAATTCCATGTCAGTAGACAATCTCGAGTTAACATACCCGTTAGTCACCTGCACTCACGTGATTATATTCTGTTACAGCAGGGGGTAACATGTCCTTATTTCAAACTTCAGGGGGCAAAGTTGGACCAAAAAAATTAGGGGGCAAAGTGTCCTTTTTGTGAACTTCAGAGGGGATTTTTGGCATTAAGCCTTTTTATGAAAATATTGACTTATGGTTGTTATATATAAGAAGGTTGATTCATATGTTCTACTTCACTTTCTTTTCCTATTTCATATATAATAATAATTTCATAACAAAGTTGTTCAGATTACAAATTAGGGATTTTATAATGAATTTTTAGAATACAATTGAGAAGTATTGTGTAAATTGTTTCTGATTAATTATACAACTATAAAATATTTAAAATTTTGGTTAATTATCAAATCAAAAACAGATTCCCAATAGAATTTATAAGTTCAGTGGACATTATACAAGCCATTAAAATGTATTGGGCTTTTTTTTTCCCAGAAAATTGGGTCTAAAGAAAAATATTATTATTCATTATTGGAGTGAAGGAGAATGATACGAATCTAGTTGTATTAGATTCAAATCCAACCTTTGAATATCCACCAAAGTCGACTTGAACTTCTTCAACTTCTAGACTTGTATGTCGATGATCTTCACAAAGCTATCCCTCCTCTTTCGTCGGCCTTAAGCACTCAATTAGACCTGCAATTGAATTCTCAAGATCACAAGATTCATAAACAACTAAGTTATCTCAACCTAATTGCTTGCTAGGACTCTACAAGATGAAGAACCCTAAGTTTGCTCAAACTATAACAATGAAGCTAAGATAATCAATTTGGGAAAATAATCCTCAACTTTATTAATCAACTCAACTTATGTTTACAAGAGGGGGATGGTCCCTTTATATAGTAGTAGGGGACGCATAACCCTTCTCCTAAATATAAAAGGAAAACATTACATAAAGGAAGGAACAAGGAAATAGCCTACTCCTTGTCCTACTAGGAAAAGTAAATATAAGCAAGGATTGGACTTAGTCAAACAAGGTCCAACCCAATGTCTTCTAAACTAAATAAATAACTAATCTAAGATAGAATAAAAGGCCCAATGACCGAATTACACAATATTAAGCCTAATGCTCATCGATGGATAACATGGTGCACAACATGGAATCGTTTGGAATATTCCTTGTTGTGTGACCTTCAAATCGGCTCAATGAGTCTTAAATGGTCTTCAATTCTTCAAGATGAGATCTTATAAAGCCCACCAAAGCTTCCTTAAACCTTTTAGCCCGAGCCCTTGTGATTGGACCCAACGGCATAGACAAAGGGTCGCGTGGCCGGTTGTGGCCGGGCATGGCCGAGTCGTTTGGCCGGTTGTAGCCGGACATGTCCATGTCGCGTGGCCGGTGATGGTCGGACATGTCCATGTCGTGTGGCCGGTGATGGTCGGACATGTCCATGTTGCATGGCCGGTCTTGTGGCCGGTGTTGCGCGGCTTCTCCAAGCAATGGCCGGTCACTTGTGCCTCCATCTCCATGCTCCTCCAAGCTAGCATCGATGACATCTACATGATCTTCATTGGCTCCAATATGTTCTTCTAAGCCATGATAAGCCCTTGGCGCATCATCCCCTCTCCCTTGAAAAGGATTTGTCCTCAAATCTGCATCACTATCAAACAAGGATAAGTGTGAAACATTAAAAGTAGCACTTACATTGCCATATTCACTAGGAAGGTCTAGCTTGTAAGTGTTGTTGTTGATTCTCTCCAAGACTTGGAATGGACCATCTCCACGAGGTAAGAGCTTAGACTTTCTCTTTTCAGGGAACCTCTCCTTCCTTAGATGCAACGAAACCCAATCCCCGGGTTCAAAGATGACTTCCTTGCGCCCTTTGTTAGCATTCTTCATGTAGTGTTGTGTCTTCTTCTCAATTTGAGCTCGAACGCTAGCATGAAGTTCTCTAGCATAATCGGCCTTCTTTTGCCCATCCATGACGACTTGCACACTCAAAGGTAAACTCAACAAATCCAATGGGGTTAAAGGATTAAAGCCATACACAGTTTCAAAAGGTGAATATCCAGTGGTGCTATGTATGCTTCTATTATATGCAAATTCGACATGAGGTAGACAATCCTCCCAAGTTCTTAAGTTCTTTTTAATTAAAGCCCTAAGCAAAGTAGACAAAGTCCTATTAACTACCTCGGTTTGACCATCGGTTTGAGGATGACAAGTAGTAGAAAATAACAACTTAGTACCTAACTTAGCCCATAAAGTTCTCCAAAAGTGACTTAAGAACTTAGCATCTCTATCACTTACAATCGTTCTAGGCATTCCATGTAGTCTAACAATTTCCTTAAAGAACAAATTAGCTACATTAATGGCATCATCCGTTTTAGTACATGCAATAAAGTGAGCCATCTTAGAAAACCTATCAACAACCACAAAGATAGAATCTTTACCTCTCCTAGAACGAGGTAAACCTAACACAAAGTCCATGCTAATATGAGTCCATGGTTCATGAGGAATAGGCAAAGGAGTATACAAACCATGCGGTTTAGATGTAGATTTAGATTGCAAACAAACAATGCAACTAGCAACATACTTTCCTACATCATGTCGCATCTTAGGCCAAAAGAAGTGTTCATGCAATATATCATATGTTCTATCAACTCCAAAGTGACCCATTAATCCCCCTTCATGCGATTCCCTCAAGAGCAATATGCGCAAAGAACAAGAAGGCACACACATTCTAGATTCCTTAAACAAAAATCCATCATGCTTATAATACTTTCCAAATCCAGAATTTTCACATGCTTTAAATATTTCACTAAAGTAAACATCACTAGCATATAATTCTTTAATATACTAAAAGCCAAGAAACTTAGAATCAAGCATGGAAAGTAAGACATACCTCCTTGATAAAGCATCGGCTACCACATTCTCCTTACCTTGTTTGTATCGCACTACATAAGGAAAAGACTCAATGAATTCGCTCCACTTAGCATGTCTCTTGTTCAACTTTTGTTGGCCTCTTAAATACTTTAAGCTCTCATGATCTGTATGAATCACGAATTCCTTAGGCCAAAGGTAGTGTTGCCAAGTTTGCAACGCCCTCACAAGAGCATACAACTCTTTGTCATAGGTTGGATAATTCAATGCAGCCCCATTCAATTTCTCACTAAAGTATGCGACGGGCTTCCCACCTTGCATTAAAATAGCTCCAAATAAGAATGAGTGTTAGTAACCTCAAAAATAAAGGGAGCTAGTAGCCCCAAACCATGGACACTTCTAAGATTAGTAACCTTGACTCTTTAAAGTAAGTCGCCTTTTCTAAACCCATGCTAATCTTTGATTATTATCCATGATAGTGCTTTTTCTTTGGAAATAGATGTATACACAAGCCTATAGTGATACGAATCTAGTTGTATTAGATTCAAAATCCCCTTTGAATATCCACCAAAGTCGACTTGAACTTCTTCAACTCCTAGACTTGTATGTCGATGATCTTCACAAAGCTATCCCTCTTCTTTCGTCGGCCTTAAGCACTCAATTAGACCTGCAATTGAATTCTCAAGATCACAAAATTCACAAACAACTAAGTTATCTCAACCTAATTGCTTGCTAGGACTCTACAAGATGAAGAACCTTAAGTTTGCTCAAACTAGAACAATGAAGCCAAAGAAATCGATGTGGGTATAAACCTCTCAACTTTATTGATTAACTTAGCTTATGTTTACAAGAGGGGGATGGTCCCTTTATATACTAGTAGGGGACGCATAACCCTTCTCCAAAAACTAAAAGGAAAACATAAAGGAAGGAACAAGGAAATAGCCTATTCCTTGTCCTACTAGGAAAAATAAATACATAACTTAATTAAGCAAGGATTGGACTTAGTCAAACAAGGCCCAACCCAATGTCTTCTAAACTAAATAAATAATTAATCTAAGATAGAATAAAAGGCCCAATGACCGAATTACACAATAGTAAGCCTAATGCTCATCGATGGATAACATGGTGCAC
>AWWV01014946.1:0-25493 GCA_001974805.1 Corchorus capsularis
GATAACAGCACAGAATTTTTTTGAGTTTTTTTCAATACTTTTTCCCAGAAAGATCACACCAAGTTAAGTCTAAAGCTCAAATTTCACAGCTTTCCGAGCTCAAACGAATTCCAGAACAAAAATCACAAGTTTCTGGTCGAAAACTTTTTTTATTTTTATTTATTTTATTTATTTTTTCGATATAACTACTAGTTATGAGAGACTCAAATCTGAAATTTCAAAACAAAACGATGCAAGATGAATCGGCTATGAATTTTTGAAGTTTCTCAATTTTTGAATTTTTCAAGAAGGTGGTGCGATGAGTGTTTGGGTGTGTTGTGAGGGATGAAAACCTGATGATTGATGTATAGAAGGATAGATTTACCGATTGAAGATGACAACCTATGCTCTGATACCAATTGATACGAATCTAGTTGTATTAGATTCAAATCCAACCTTTGAATATCCACCAAAGTCGACTTGAACTTCTTCAACTTCTAGACTTGTATGTCGATGATCTTCACAAAGCTATCCCTCATCTTTCGTCGGCCTTAAGCACTCAATTAGACCTGCAATTGAATTCTCAAGATCACAAGATTCACAAACAACTAAGTTATCTCAACCTAATTGCTTGCTAGGACTCTACAAGATGAAGAACCCTAAGTTTTCTCAAACTAGAACAATGAAGCTAAGATAATCAATTTGGGAAAATAATCCTCAACTTTATTAATCAACTCAACTTACGTTTAAAAGAGGGGGATGGTCCCTTTATATAGTAGTAGGGGACGCATAACCCTTCTCCTAAATCTAAAAGGAAAATATTACATAAAGGAAGGAACAAGGAAATAGCCTACTCCTTGTCCTACTAGGAAAAGTAAATACATAACTTAATTAAGCAAGGATTGGACTTAGTCAAACAAGGCCCAACCCAATGTCTTCTAAACTAAATAAATAACTAATCTAAGATAGAATAAAATGCCCAATGACCGAATTACACAATATTAAGCCTAATGTTCATCGATGGATAACATGGTGCACAACATGGAATCGTTTGGAATATTCCTTGTTGTGTGATCTTCAAATCGGCTCAATGAGTCTTCAATGGTCTTCAATTCTTCAAGATGAGATCTTATAAAGCCCACCAAAGCTTCCTTAAACCTTTTAGCCCGAGCCCTTGTGATTGGACCCAACGGCATAGACAAAGGGTCGCGTGGCCGGTTGTGGTCGAGCATGGCCGAGTCGTTTGGCCGGTTGTAGCCGGACATGTCCATGTCGCGTGGCCGGTGATGGCCGGACATGTCCATGTCGCGTGGCCGGTCTTGTGGCCGGTGTTGCGCGGCTTCTCCAAGCAATGGCCGGTCACTTGTGCCTCCATCTCCATGCTCCTCCAAGCTAGCATCGATGACATCTACATGATCTTCATTGGCTCCAATGTGTTCTTCTAAGCCATGATAAGCCCTTGGCGCATCAGAGAATTCTCTAAGTTCGTCTGTACTTTTAGTCGGAGACACCTTGGCTGAAAAATTCGCGGATAGGGGAGAGTGGACGCGCTGGGACAAATCATTGGTACGAAGGGTTTTTCAACGGAGGACGGGGCTAGGAGATGATCGTCTAAGGAGAATTTGGGGAAGGAGATGCATTGTTGTGGCCAGTTAGGGTAATTCGCGGATAGGGGAGAGTGGACGCGCTGGGACAGTTCATAGGTACGAAGGGTTTTTTAGCGGATGACGAGGCTAGGAGATGATCGTCTAAGGAGAATTTGGGAAGGAGATGCATTCTTGGGGCCAGTTATGGTTTGAGAGAGGGGTCCGGGGTGAAAGGTTCGATAGTCTGTTGAAGGAATCATAAATAAGGAACTTGTCTTTCTATGAGATTTCCTAAAATGTTTTTTATGATTGTTGTGTTGTTTATTATCGGTTGATAGAATAATTAATCCATCTACATTTATACTATTATCTACTAACAATAATGTGTACCATTACATATCTATTACGCTTTGAAATGAAACTCCATTGTTGTTTCAATTAGTTTAACTACAAATCACATTATAAATCACATTGTAAATTGTATGGTTTTTTATCCTTACGAATAGTTTTATATTCATTGATGAAGAAGAAATCTTGGATACTAATGAACCTCCTTTGAAACCCATTCTTTCTTCTACTTTATTTTTTTTCTTCTTTTACCAGGACAAAATTAAACCTATTTATATTTGTTTTTTTTTTCGTTTAGAGCACCATGATTAGATCATCCAAGTCTATTTTTGTGATTTTACACTATACTATATTCTTAACTTATATTCTTTAGTGGAGACCCTTATACCTTATATATAATACTATGCATTTTCTCTTTTCATGTCAAGTTCCTAATTCAATAATTGTCCAACAATTCTTCAAACCCCATATAGAGACACAAGCCCGCGGCGAAGTGCGGGCGAAATTCTAGTTTTATTAAGGACACTAGAAATTACAAGGAAATGAGATTCAATGATCTCGGATGCTTGGATACAAGTGATCAAAGGAAATTCTATGTTAAAGAACTACTCCTAAGTTACAGGACAACAATAATTCTAAAAGTTACTCCTAAAAATCTAGCCAACTATGATGATAATTTGACTTCTTGTCATTGATGAATTTGCCAACCCTTTCTTCCTAAGAAAAACTCTTATTCATAGTATTCACATTAGTAGTTAATTAACTTCCTATCTGAAATTAATCAAGCATGTGAATAACATTTAGTGTGTTCCCATTTTTAGTGGAAATAACCGGCCATTAATTCACTTAATTAACCATTTTTAACCACCATTAACCATCTTAATTAATTCTCTTAGGCTTAAACACTCTTTAGGCCCAAAAAACAATTAATCAAAGCCCAAGTATTCTCTTGGTTTAACTCTCAAAAGCCCAAAAGCATTGGATCCGATCCTACTAATTAATTTGCAACCCAACAATATCATAGATAGAATAGGGGAATAGGTAGACCAAAGTTTGTACCATAGTTTGTAGAATTGGTGAGCTTTTGGAGTTTGTACCATAGTTTGTACACATTGGCGAGCTTTATAGATAAAATGCCAAAACAGATCAAATGCAACAGCAGGCTAGAAAGGTTTGATTCATCTTCTTTGAGTTGGACTTGTGGCCTTGAGAAATTCGTCCCTGATCAAATGCAATTCCTTGGCAACATGGACACCATCGATGCGATCTTTAGGTGATTCAACAGAAGAAGCAATCCCAATTCTCAGAATGGAAATTAAGCACTCTTTCATCTGTGCCTTCCTTGGGATTCTGCTATTACCTCAACTCTCTTCTTCATCAGCTTCAACTCCAAGCTATGGATCGATAACTTGTACCACTTGATCAGGCATTGCAACTCCATCTTCACGAAAGAATGAAGTGTTAGACCATTTTCGAACATGTCATCAATGGGTCTCTTTCCGGTGAACATTTGCAGCAACAATATTCCATATATAGCTGTACATGTCTGTAGACACCCATTTTTGTCCTATATCTTTTAATTCAAAATAATCTATTTCATATTTGACGTTAGGGTCACCCAGGGGTATTTTGGTCATTGGTGCATCAGGGGCATTTTGGTCTTTTGATCCCTTACCAGTTTAGGTTAGAATGTTCATGTTAGCATTTAGCTTTTAAATTGATTGCTTCAAGATTGCATTCAATAAAGAGTCAAAGTATAGATACATCCTTGCATATTGCATTGCACTGGCATATTCCCATTCCAATCCACTTAGGCATTTAGTGTGATTCATTAGTATAATATTTGGATTTAGTTTACTAATTAGTAATTATCTAATTGATTACATTCAAAAAATAAAAAAAGTTGGAAATAAGAAAACCAAAAGAATTTATTATTTCTCCTTTGCATTTCAACCTTTCATGTTCTAGATTACATATTTCCTAAAATACAAAATACAAAAAAAAATGAAAATTACAAGAGCTTTTGTTCCTCTGGAGTTCTCCTTTCCTTCTACTGTTTTCCCCTTCTCTTGGTGTCACACTTTCATATTCGGGGTCTCTCCTTCAAGGCAAAAATAACTCATATAGCATGCATTCGAAAATACCAAAAACAGAGCATATAAATAGCATTTTCAATCACACATCCATCAAGCTTGTTGTTGTAGTAATGTAGGATCATAGTCGGAGCATGCTCATTCACTTCAGGTCACATTGCACTCACTCCTTCTCGACACGAGCATTTTGCAGCATCCTTAACTAGCATCTTTACATCATACATAATCACATTCCGCATATAAACATGCACCAAAATACCAAAAACAGAGCATAATCCTTTGCATTAAAGTACCAAAAAAATAGAGCATTGACATCATGCATTGCATCCTTCAAGACAATAAAAATGAAACAACAAAAACAGAGCATTTCATAGAGCATTTGGCATACGACATACACATGCATTTTGTAGATCAAGCTCATGCACTAACTCACATTTCCAGCACATTAAACACTTCAATCACTCTCACATAAAAGCATGTACACCTTCAATTTGACACATACAACCAACTCCATGAGCATCCATACTTTAACATTCAATCATTAGGATTGGTCATATTGCATTTAGTTTCATTCATTTTCATTTACAATTACTTCACACATACCACCAAGCATACATTTTTCAAGGTCCAGTGAGCATTTTTAGTCCTAAAAGAATCCAACAACGCAGAACACAGTCAAAATTTGCAATCTCGGTTCAGGAGAACTTCATCAGTGGAAAATCATTATCATCGTCATCAATTCAAAAGAAGAGCGAGGCAATTGCCAAATACCACAACAACAGGAAATTTGACTCTAAAGGCAGAATAAAGCTCATGGATTTGAAACAAATAGGATACAGAGTGTGAGGGGAGTTAGACAGAAAAGGTTACTTGCCACGTTGCCAAGCTGCAACTAGTCCAAGTCAGCAAGAGCACCTGCAAGAAGACACGCACAAATGAGAAACAAATCAAAGCTCACAAAAGGACAAATACAGGGAATGATCACATGTAGCACACACTCACTCTTAACTCTCACTGCCAGTACCAAATAGAAGGAGACAAAAAATTAAAAGAATGAGGGTGCAAACCGTATGTCCTTCACAAGGTTTTATCCCGTGAATTGCAACCTGCAAATAAAGAAAAAAAAAATCAGAAAATTGGGGAACACGGCTAGAAATAAAAAGGGAGACTTGGCCTATATATACGAACTTTTTACAGAGAATAGGAGGAGGTTTTTGGGGGGGGTGCTAGGGTTTTTAGAAGGCACATAGAGAGGAGGTGGAGAGAAGCTTAGGGTTCTTACAGGGTGATAGTTTTGGAGGGGCGGAGAGCTAGGTTTGAGGGTTTTAGAAAGGAGACTGTTTTGGGGAGAAAGAAAAGCTAGAGGGTCTTAGCAAGAATGAAAACCAGAGGTTTTTAGAGCAAGAGCTCGGGTTTAAGTTGTGGGGTGATTTCATTTCTAGGTCTTCTTCTTAGTTGAAGTACTATTCGGAAGTTGGGGTCTCGTATTAGTCGGAATCAGGGATTTGGTAATTTTGGGTCGGTTTGGGGCTCTTTGGGATTAAGTTGTTAGTTTGAAACAGTTTGGGGCTCTTTGGGATTAAGTTGTTAGTTTGAAACGGTAAAGGGAGAGAGTTTTAGGGTTGGGTTGAAGGAATTGTGGGACGGTTCTAAAAGCAGGCAGTAGGGTTCGACGGTTCTCTGGAGTTTAAAATTTAACACAAGAGTTCATCTTTTTCAAAGAAACATCAACAACTAGAAGCTTACCTAGTAGAGATCTCCATCCATCTTTCACGTCGGTTCGTCTATCGTTCCTTTTTGATTCGTCTTCAAGGATCCGTTTGTTATGGGATTTGAGCGACATTTACTTAAATTGGTTGAGTGGAAATAATCGCCTGGGAAAAGGAGATAGATTAGAGATTATCTGCCGCGCGGAAAAGGGTAATTTTTGGCTCGGTGGTCCACATTTGATGGGGTTTTGAGCAATTTTTGAAGAAAGTAAGGTTGGGTTCAGACTCGGGGTGAGGAGGAGGAGAAATCTGGGAGTTTTGAGCTTGAATGGCGATTGAAAAAGACTCCGATGCGGTGGCAGGGTGGTGGCGATTCCTGGTGAAAGGTGGAGGCGACGGCGCGGTAAAGGAAGAAGAAGGAGTTAAGAAAAGAAAAGAAAAGGCTTAGTATTTATACTAAAACCCTAGAACCCATTAACCAGACCCGGTGGAGCTCTACCTAGATCCAAACCAGCAGGTCCAACCCGCCAGGCCCAATTCCAGATGGGTAACTCATTTTTATTTATTTGGGCTTTAAATTTTCTATTAATGCATTTAGGCCTAGGTTTTAATGTAGTAAAGGTTTAATTTTATTAATCAATTAAGTAATTTAGCTTAATTTTGAATAAATTGGTAAAAACTAAGATTCGAGATTTAGCTTAATTTCATATTTTAGTTTAGATTGATTGTCAATAGATTAATAAAAATTCAAGAAAAATGTTAAAGTGTACACGTGCACTCATGTTTAAGTTTCCATTATATTGTTGATTAAATGCATTGTCATTTGAGAATAATGAATTGGACCCGATGATGGAACGATTAATTGGGACTTTGACAATCTTTGTCAGTCTCAATTCGAGTTTCCTAGGCTTGAAACATTTATTTGGGAGTCTTACCAATCAAGTGGAAGGTGCCCAAATGATGTCTCTCGTATAACCACTGGGTAAAATATTTGCTAAACCGGAAGTCATGCATCATATGCATCCATACCTCAAGAGATAATCAATAATTAAGCTAAAAAAATGAAAGCAAAATAAGCAAAAAGTAAAAATAAAAGGATTAATGAAGTAATCAGTAAATCGGTGATCAAGAGTCAAAGTGAAAAGATAAAAAAGTAGTAATCAGTCAATTGGTGATTAAGAGGAAGTAAAAGGATTAATTAGTAAATTGATAACTAAGAGAGGAAGTAAAAGTAGCAATCAGTAATTAAGGGTCAAAGTAAAAGGGTTAATCAATAATTAAGAGTCAAGGTAAAAGGATTAATTAGTAAATTGATAATTAAGAGAAGAAGTAAAAGAAGTAATTGGTCAATCAGTAAAAGTAAAAGGATAAAATAAAAAAGAGAATTAATCAGTAAAAAGAAATAAAAGAGGAAGTGATCAGTAGAATGGAGTAAAAGTAAAAGAAGTAGTCAGTAAGTTGGTAATTAAGAGTAAAAGTAAAAGAAGTAATCAGTAAAGAGTAAAAAAATGGTAAAAAGTAAAGAGTAATCAGTAAAGAGTAAAATGGTAAAATGGTAATCAAATTCAAAGAGTAAAATGACAAATGGTAATTAAATTCAAAGAGTAAAAATAGTAGTTAAATTCAAGAGAGTAAAAATAGTAATCAATAAAGAGAAAAGAGTAAAGAGTAAAATGGTAAAGAGTAAAGAGTAAAAGAGAAAAGAGTAAAGAGTAAAGAGTAATCAGTAAAGAGTAAAATGGTCAAAAGTAAAGAGTAATCAGTAAAAGAAGAATGGTAAAAAGTAAAGAGTAATCAGTAAAGGAAGAATGGTAAGAGTAAAGGGTAATCAGTAAAAAGATAATCAGTAAAGAGTAAAATAGTAAAAGGTAATCAGTAAAAAAAAGTAATGATAATCAGTAAAAGGTAAAATAGTAATCAGTAAGAGCAAAATGGAAATCAGTAAAGAGTAAAATAGTAATCAGTAAAAAGTAAGAAGGTAATCAGTATAGAGTAAAATAGTAATCAGTAAAAGGTAATCAGTAAGAGTAAAATAGTAATCGGCAAAAAGTAAAGAGTAATCAGTAAGAAGTCAAATTGTAATCAGTAAAATGTGAAAAGGCAATCAGTAAAGAGTAAAATGGTAAAAAGTAATGGTGATCAGTAAAGAGTAAAGAGCAATCAGTAAAAAAAGGAAGAGTAAAGAAGGGTACTCAGTAAAAGAGAGATAAAAGTAAAAAAGGTAATTAGTAAAAAGGAGAGTGAGAATAGAGGCAATCAGTAATTAAGAGTACATAAAATAACTTAAGAATAAAAGGACAACCAATAATAGAACCCCACAGTTAATTTTAGACTAATTAGTGCCGTCATTTTGACGAGCGTCGTGGGGGTGCTAATCCTTCCCACGCGTACTCGACTCCCGAACCTTTAGGACTCTGGTTAGAAGACCGTTTATTAGGTTTAGTGTTACCTTCGCCAAGTTTAGGTTAACATTAGGCTTAATAATCTGATAGGTGGCTAATCACACCTAGGTTAAAAAAGATTAGTGGCGACTCCCTTAGGTTTTTAGTTCTTTTAAGTCGTTAAACGGTAGGGTTCGGTACCCCTGGACCCGGACGTTGCGACAATGTCGCCCATTGTTGTGGCCTCTGTTACAATGCCATACCCTGCCAAATTTGTGGAGTTAATTAATATGATTTCAAGTTATATAATTTTTAAGTCTAAAATTGAGAAAAATACCTGGTGTAACATAACCAATAGTTCCCTAAAAACCAAGAGTGCTGGTGGTAGAAATTCCAGAAATATTGTTCATAGATTTTTGAAAAAACCTTGCCAATCCAAAATCTCCTATGTGGCCAACCATGTCATTGTCGAGAAGAATGTTGCTTGGCTTCAAATCACAGTGAAGTATAGGCACATACATTACACTGATGATGGAGGTAATCAAGTGCAGTGGCCACATCAATTGCAATGTTTAATCTTTGCAAAAAGTTCAAGATCCTTTGCCCTCTAGTTGGTGGATGCAGCCAAGCTTCTAAGCTCCCATTTGGCATGAACTCATAGATAATTAGGGCTTTGAAATCATTGCCTTGAAAACCGACACTGGAACAAGCAAGCTGATATTATCTTGACACAAGATTACGATGCCTAACATTCCCCAATGCCTCACATTTTGCCATAAAGCTCCTCGAAGCACCATGGTATTCGAGTTTCATAACCTTCACTGCTATACTACTTTGACTGAACAATATTCCAGGATACACACATCCCCGAAACTACCTTGACCGATCATATTATTTGAAGAGAATCCGTCAATAGATTTGAGGAGTTGTTGATAGGAAACCTCCAAAATGGAATACCTTAGGGTGAATGCAGATGTAGTAGCCTCTCTTGTTGCTTTTTTATTCCTCGACCAACAAAAAAGACTAGAGAAAACTGCTTGTAAAATAAATCCAAAATCCGCCAAAGAATTTTCTTTGGTTTTGCTCGACCTGTTGAAATGACATGATGGCAAATGCAATTCAACAATACCCCCACAAAGCTTCAAATTGCCAGTCAGCAAAATCATTGTTTCATTGTTGCAAACTCCTTTTGTTGGTACCTCCCCTTCAAAGTGATTGTTAGACAAGGTTAATTGCTCAAAGTACTTTGGAATTTGGCCTTACAAATTGTGGTTAGAGAGATCTAGTTCTGGAATGCTTGTAAAAGTAGCCAATGTTGCAGGGATGCTTCCATTAAAAGAATTGTTATTCAAATCAACAAATACCAAAGTTGTGCAAGCACCTAAGTACTGGGCATCTGATTAGTAAAACGATTGTTGGATAGGTCTAATTGTACCAGATTATTCAAGGTTCCAATTTCGGAAGGGAATGATCCTATAAGAACATTAGAGGACAAGTCTAGTACATTGATAACGTCGCAATGCTAAATATTTCTCGAGGGACTGGACCAGTAAGCCTATTTCTACCTGTAGATACCCATTTTTGGTCTTATATCCTTTAATTTAGTTAAAGTTTATTTTAATTGGTTTATATAGTTGTATTTTGAGTCTTTAGTAATTTTTTAAGGTATTTTAGTAAATTAGCCCTTTTAATTTCGCATTAGCATATCACATCATATATTCCATTAATTTTCATTATGGTCATTTAGGGGGCATTTTAGTCACTTTAGTTAAATAATAGTTCATATTTAACCTATGGTAAAGTAATTAATTTAGTAAATATTTTTAATTTGGCATTTGGTTATCATTGGCATTCAAGGTTAAAAAACTCAAAAAGATTTTCCATCTTAGTTTTATATTACAGTTGCTTATTAGGTTGATTTTGAACTTACACTTGGGCATTTTAGCTTTTGACTTGCATTTGGACCTTTTAGCTTTGGATTTGCTTTTGGGCCATAATGGAGAGTGAAGTTCGTTTCCTTTTGGTCTTGATAATAAAAATGATTGCATCTCCAATATTTCTCATTTTCCATTTACAAAGTAATATTTACATTAATATTTACATTGCATTCCAAACATACAAGAAAACAAAGAAATTGCAAAATCAGAAAGATTCCATTTCTAGTTTAATTTTTGTTTACAATAAAAAGGGCCATAATTCCAATGCTCCTCACCTCTTTGGTTTATCTTTTCCTTCGAAATCTTAGTATTTATTCAGAATAGTATCAATGATTAAATGGCTTGCTTAAATGCCTTTGGCCAAGCTCATTGACTTCTTACTTACAAGTATAATGGAGCTCAAATTCGCCGTGGAAAATGGGCCCGATTAGTGGTACTGCAGAAAGCATTGGAGCTCACAGGTCAATACGACAAAAATAGACAGAAGTAGATTCAAAGCAATTAAATAGAAAGTAAGGGAAGGTGAATTCTGGGGGATAGAATATAGGGCATGCAAATAAGGAACAAGCAGTAATGCTAATGCAAAATAGAATATCGCATGCAAATAAGGAAACCGAGGTGCACATGGAGAGCTAAATGAACAACATTACAAAGTAATCACAGGGCAGTAAAGATTAAAAAGGGAAGATTGCAGCAAATATAGCAGCGAAGTGCACAAAGCAAGGAGATTCGTCATGAAGGCAATATAGAAACCACAGAGCTCAAAGTGCTTCCAAGCCTCATAAGGCAGCGCAACAAACAACAAACAATGGCAAGCAATACTAAGTGACATAGGCAGCTTAGTTAAAAAGAGAAAGCAACAATTCAGCAGCAAAGCATTTATGAGCAGAAGCATTTTCACTGAGGTCTAATTTCAGCAAGCTAAAATAGGTCAGTATTCATTCGAAACAATCAAGAGCTCAAACTAGCAAGGCTAGGACGTTTTTTTTTTTTTCTAAATTCATTGTGAGGGCACACATTCATTCAAGAGGAGTTCAAAGAGCAAGAATTCAAATAGAAAACATTCAGTCATTGCAAGCAATAGAAAACTGCAGACAACGAGTTCAAGTTCAATTCGACAAGTTCTCACCAATGCAGCAGCAAAATAATGGCAATTCAGAAGGCTTTAAGCAACAAACACAAGTAAGGTGAGCTCTACTTATCAAGGGTAGTCACAAACAAGATTCCCAACACATGGAGGTAAGCTTTGTTGCCTACAAAACAACAGAATTTTTGGTTAGCTACCATGAGCTGGCACTGTTTGATTGGACCAAGTCAGATTTGATTCCAGCTCAGCAAGCTGCAAAGAGAAGCAGACACGTGAGAAGAGAATGATGTTCAGCTATAAATAGACAAAATAGAGAATGTGTGAGGGTGCAAACCGCGTCATTTGTGGTCCTAGCACCAAAAATTGGACACCTGCATAATAAGGGAGTCGATTAACATCAATAGGGAACCTGTAGAAAAAACAAAAAGGTTAGAAATGGGAAAACAAAAGAATGAGGAAACTTCCTCCTCATTTCGGGAGTGAGCATAAAAAGAGGGATAGAGTAGGTTTTTGAGGGGAGTTGTCAAGAGAGGTTTAGGGTTTAAGGAGAAAAGGAGGCAGCTATTAAGGTCAAAAAAATTCTAGGGTTCTTGTATAGCAGTTTTTAGCAGTCAAAAAAATAATAAAAATAAAGAGAAAAGCTTTGAGGTTGTTAGATTTCAGGAAGAAGAATAAGGTTTTGGGAGAGGCAACTAGGGTTTTAGAAGAGATTTTTTTTTTTTTTTTTAGAAAGCAAAAAAAAGCAAAAATAAAAGGAAAAGAAGAGGGATGATCTTTACGGTCTAGAGAGAAACCCCTTGAGACTGCTTCCTCTTCTTGGAATTGAGTGCATCTCATCATTTGAGAGTAATCTTTCTGAGCTTCAGCCAAATGTGAGAAAGCCGAGTCTGCTTTGAGAGGTTTCTTTGGAAGTTTGCTAGTGGATCGAAGAGAAGTGTAAGAGAGGGTGCCTATAGGTCGGCATTAGGAACTTGGTTATTATCTACTTTCGGTTTGAATTAGTAGAGGGGTTTTGTTTGATTTGCTTTAGGGATTGTAGCATCGGAGCTTGGAAGGGTTGTCGCCGGGCCTGTTCGCCGGACATAGCAGAGTCAAGTTTCGGGCTTTTAGGTTCATATTTTCCGACGAAGTTTTGAGGGTTTGGTGGCAGAGATCAGTGAAAAGGAGGGAACTTTTGGGAGTGTCGGGGCAGACTCCATTTGTAATGGCGGTGAAGGGGAGATTTGCAGCGCTGCTAGGGTTAGGAAGAAGAAGTATCGGGGAGAGAGGAAGGATGAAGAAGGAGAAAAAGAAAAAGAAGAAAAGAAAATATAGAAAATAAAGAAGAAACGATGCCGTTTCGTCAACCCATTTACCTCTTTTGGCCTAGTTTCTCCTTCAGCCCATTTGGTATAAATTTCTGAATTTTGGCCTTAATGTTATTCAAATTGTTTTTTTTAATCATTCCATTGCATTTGGGCTTTTAATTTATGCATTGGAGTTTTTAATTTTCTTTTATGCTAAATGGTTTTTATTATAAGGTAGTTCACATTAGTTTAACCTAAAGTTTAGACTCATTATTAGTTTAAGTAATTTAGCTTAATTTTAAATAAATTGGTGAAAATGAAATTCTAGAATTAGTTTAATTTCATAGTTTAGTTTAATTGTCAATAGATTAATAAAAAAAAAAGAAAAAATGGTAGATTAATTTGAGCACATGCATTCACATTTATTTTTTATAAATTGTTGCATATATAATGTCATTTGGAATAATTAACTTGACCCGTTAATGGAATGATTAATTGGGGCTTTGACAATATTTTGTCGGTCTTAATTCATCTTTCCAATGTTTGGAATATTTGGATGGGGATCTGTCGCAACGTCCGGGTCCCGGGGGTCCGAACCCTACCGTTTAACGACTTAAAGGGGAAAACTACTGAAATCCTATGGGAGTCGCCACTAATCTTTTTTAACCTAGGTGTGATTAGCCACCTATTAGATTATTAAGTCTAATGTTAACCCTAGCTTGGCGAAGGTAGCACTAAACCTAATAAACAGTCTGTTAACCAGAGTCCTAAGGGTTTGGGAGTCGGGTACGTGTGGGGAAGGATTAGCACCCCCACGACGCCCGTCAAAAGACGGCATTGACTAGTCTAGACTTAATTATGGGTTTCTATTATTACTTGCTACTATTCTTGAATATTTTCATGCCTTTAGACTCTCTTCTTTTTTCTTTATTTTTTCTTGAAATTGACTTTTTTTCTTTTATTTATTTTCCTTGTTTAGATATCCTTCTTTACCCTTTTCTTACTTTAGTTTTCTTTTTTAAGGGTTATTGAATTATCAACTATTTCCTTTCAACTTAAATTATTAAATACCATTTTTATTCGTTTTTTACTGATTACTCTTTACTTTTTACTGATTAATATTTTATTCTTTACTGATTGCCTTTACTTTTTTCAGATTAATATTTTACTCTTTACCATTTTTCTTTACTGATTACTCTTTATCCTTTACCATTTTACTGATTCCTTCTCACTTCTTACTATTTTTTTCTTTACTGATTACTGTTTACTGTTTACTCTTTACTGATTACTCTTTACTATTTTTCTCTTTACTGATTACTCTTTTACTTTTTAATATTTTACTTTGCTGATTACTCTTTACTCTTTACCATTTTTCTTTACTGATTACTTTTTTACTTTTTACTGATTACCTTTTCGCTTTTTTACTGATTACTTTTTACTTCTTACTGATTAGCTTTTACTCTTTATTGTTACTTTCTACTTATTACTCTTTTAATTTTTACTGATTACCATTTTACTTTTCACTAATTACCATTTTACCCTTTACTGATTACCTTTTACTTTTTTCCATTTTACCTTTTTACTCTTACTATTACTCTTTCTTTATCATTTTTTTGTTTTTACTGATTGCTCTTCTACTGATTGCTCTTTACTCTTTACCATTTTTCTTTACTGATTTTTCTTTACTGATTACTCTTTACTTCACTCTTTACTCTTTGCCATTTTTCTTTGTTGATTTCTCTTTTACAATTCTTAATTTATTGATACACTGGACTCTTAAATGCATGGATGGACATGATGCATGAAACTCCAATTGGATTTCAATTTACCCCTCAATTATACGAGGAACATCTTTGGCCGCCTCCCAATAAATGGTAAACGACCTCCGGGAATTTCCAAGCCTCCAGGAGAAGGCGAGCAAACTCAGACACGCATGAATGAGCCGCTCTCCTTTCCCTTCACGGGAATCATTTCAATTGATCTCAAATGAACATAGTAACTTGCAACAATTTATGAAAAATAAAGATGAATGCGAATGCCCTAGTCTATCTTTTTTATTTGATTTTTGATTATCTTGAAAATTGAATTTAATTTACCAACTTAAATCTACTCTTTTATTAAAAGAAATTTAAACTAACCCTAAATTAAATCATGAAACTAGAAAACTTAATTAAAATGAAACTAACCCTAATCTGATGGGCCCAATATCCAATATCAGGCCCAAATGCATGATATTTTAAAGACCAAATAAATAAAAAGGAGTTACTCATATGGAATTGGGCCTGGCGGGTTGGACCTGCTGGTTTGGATCTAGGTAGAGCTCCATCGGGTTGGGTTAATGGGTTCTAGGGTTTAGTATTTTCTTTTATTTTCTTTTTTCTTTTCTGTTTCTTTTTCTTTTCTTCTTCTCCATCTTCTTGTTCAACCCGATTCTTCCATCCTCTACTTGCAGCGCCACCATTTGTTTCTCAACCACCGGTCACCGTGGGTTACAACCTCCAAAGGCCTAAAAGAGATCCCTTCCTCCTTTCCCTCTTCCTTTCTTTTCTTCCTAAACCTAAGTGGAACCTGACCCCTACTTCACCTGAGACATCAACAGCAGCGCCGCTGCTTCAAAGATCCACCATCACCGTCGCAACAGGCCCCAAAGCTATTCCTTTCTCTTCCCAATCTCAAAATATGAAACTACAACACCTCAAACTCGAAACCCAAAACTTAACTCACTAAAATAGGCACTACCCAAGTCTAATCTTACCTTTCTCCGGCGGTGTAGCCGCCCGAAGTTCCCTAATCGGCAAAACCCTTCTCCTTTCCCTCTTCAAAACTCACAAAGTCAATTTTCCTAAAATTATTCCAAGATGAAAATCCCCAATTTGAAACCTATAAACCCTAGCTTTCTTTTTTTGTATATGAGAGAGATATTAGTATGGGAAATAGAATGAGCTCGGAGAGAGAGAGTTCATGAGAGTTTTAAGAGAGTTGAGTGTAAGTGTATCTGTGTATGAGTGAGTGCCTCTGCTTTTTTCTTTTCTCCCAAAAACCACTCTCATTCTCCCAAAACCTAATCCTTCTTTCTACCGCCTCCTCTGCCTTCCTCCTCTTTTTTTCTAAACTATCCTATTCCTTATAAAGGCCAGGACCCTTCAATCCTAACCATGGAATGTATTTGCATCTTACGGTCTCCTTTTTTGATCATTTCTCTGTTTTTTTTTTCATTTTTGCTAATCGACTCTCCTCTTGTCCTTTTTTCATTTTTGGCTCCATGTGCAGGTGTATTTGATGAACTTTCCTCCTGCTTTCCTTTTTCTCTCATCCTGATCATGTCTTCTCACGTGTATTCACTCTTCATTGCAGGTGATTTGTGTTGCAAATGGGATGAGCTGGCAATCCTCACATTCACTAGGTAACACGTTCTTTCTTTGTCCCCTTCCTTTGTGAATTTTATCCGCTGCTGCTTTATTTCCATTGCTCTTGTGTCTTCCTTACTTTGTCTTGGCATCTCCTCCGATTGACTCTTATTCAAAGTCTTTGGATTTCTGACTTTGTTTCTGATTGCATTGCTTGTTGACACTTGCTTTGCTGAGTGTACCCTTCCCCAGGAACCTTTATTGCATTAGATCCTACCTAGGACGTGATCAATCTGTTTTTTAGTCTTTTCTTATTTTGCACAAATCCTATGCATTTCCTGTGATTTTGTTTTGGACATGTGGTTGGTCATCAACGCCTCTTGCATTTTGTCATGTGCTCCAACGCCTCTCGCATCTTGTCATGTGCTCCAAGCCCTTTGATCTTTTACTCCTTGTATAATGAATGCATGAAGTGCTCCCCTATATACTGAGAAACTATTTGTAACTTTCTGCTAATAAAAGCTGGGTAAAAATGAACTTCTAAGGATGAATGATGTTGTGTTTCTGTTTATAATGTAAACGGTATTCACATGAGTTGTGTACGTACCATTAGTGTTAGAAAGGGATTAATAGATGAGAATAAGATTTTTATGCAACTAAATGTTGTCATGCAGTAGTAAATAAAATGCTCTGCTTAACCATGGCTGATAAATGTTTCTGCCCTGTTTTGGTCTTTACTTGGCTATTGAGTATTTGCCTTTTGGCCACTCTGCTTCTCGGAGATGAGCCTTGCTGTTTGTGCTAGGATTTGGCTGTTGGAATGACCATTGGTGAGTATGGTATTAAGCATTGTCCCATGAAATGCTTGCTGCAGAAATGTCTTTATTTGCTGCTGTCTTTAAAAATTCATAACTTTTTCAATTCAGCTCTGATTGCTGTGTTCTTGCAGGTTATGGAAGCCCCAAAGAGTGCTCTTCAAGTCCCTTGAAGACCATTTTGTCAAATGAGGTCATCTTGGGTGCCAATTTTGCAAACTCCTCAGGTTGCGATTTCTGCCCAGGATTTCTGCAATTTTTGGAGGCCTGAACTGCGGGGCCTATATCTCCTCCATCCCAAATCCGAATCCCGCCGTTCTTGTGCTCAAACTGAAGCCCCAAGAGTTCTCTACGACTTTCGTTCACAATGTTTTTCCGTTCGAGCTCTCGAAGGTAATCAAATTTGTACTTTTCCGGAACTGCGCTGTTGGCAATTTGCTTGGGCTGTCTTACTTTGCTTCTAACTTGCATTTTTTACTTTATTTTTAGGAAAAGCCCATGTAAGCTACTTTGGATGATGTAATGACATTGTAAGAGGGGATAACATCTTGAGCAAGTGTTGTAAATAAAATGCTTTGTTCTCCCACCTTTCAATGTAGCAAAGACATTTAACTCATTGCCCTTTATTTATGTTAAAGTCTATGCTTAGATTGATGTACTTAAAAGTGATGTAATATGCATGAAACTAAAGAAAGAGTGTGATGTAATTGCATTAATTCTAATATGCCTTATTGTACTACTAGATGAAGATGCAAATGCCTTAATTCTAACGTGCAAAAATGAAAATGTAAACTTCTATTGATTTCCTTTCATTGATTTAAACCCAAACCGAATGAAAACCAATTTTGTATTTATTTCTTAATCAAGTGTCGTTGCCACATTTACCTACTGGGAATGCAATCCTATTTAGGTAATGTTCAATTAGTTAATTAAATTAGATTGGAACTACATGAATGAAATTATATTTGAGCTACATGACTGAAATGCAAACTACTAAATTTCTAATGGAAATATGCAAAAAAAAATGCCGAAATGCACATCAAGATATTTTTGATTTTTTTTTCAAATGCAATCTAGATGACTAAAAATAAATTAGCTCATCTAAGCCTAAATATGAGTTAGCTAACCTAAACTAAAAGTGGACCTTAAAATGACCAAAATGCCCCTAGACTTAAAATGACTAAAATACCCCTAGGGCCCAAAATAACCAAAATGCCCCCCTAGATGACCGTAATGCTAACTCAACCCAAATTAAAGGATATAGGACAAAAACGGGTGTCTACAGGGTCTTAGCCAGTATAAGTGCTGGGCGCCCGGAAGGTATTCCTCATATAATTACTCGGTAAAAAACGCATTTAACCAGAAAACATACATCATATGCATTCATGCATCTAGGGTTTAGATTTGATAATTTTCTATTAATTGTTAAGAAAAATCTATATATAAAAAAAAGAGAAGAAGAATAAGGAAGAAAATGGTAGTCAGTAATTAAATTCAAAGAATAAAATGATACTTAATAGTTCAAGTTCAAAAAGTAAAATGGTAATCAGTAAAAAGTAATGGTAATTAAATTCAAAGAGTAAAATGGTAATCAGTAATTCAAAAAGTAAAATGATAATCAGTAATTAAGTTCAAAGAGTTAAAATGATAATCAGTAAAAAGTAATGGTAATTAAATTCAAAGAGTAAAATGGTAAGTGGTAATTCAATTCAAGTAGAAATGGTAATCAGTAAAAAGTAATGGTAATCAATAATTAAATTCAAAGAGTAAAATGGTAAATGGTAATTCAATTCAAAAAGTAAAATGGTAATCAGTAAAAAGTAATGGTAATCGGTAAGTAAATTCAAAGAGTAAAATGGTATTCAGTAATTAAAGTAAAAAAAGAGTAAAAATGGTATTCAATAATTAAAGTTAAAAAGAGTAAAAATGGTATTCGGTAATTAAAGTAAAAAAGAGTAAAAATGATATTCAGTAATTAAAGTTAAAAGAGTAAAATTGGTATTCAGTAATCAGTAAAAAAAAAGAGTAAGGAAAAGAATAATTAGTAATTTAAGTTAAAAGAGTAATTTTGGTATTCAGTAATCAGTGAAAAGAAAGAGAGTAAGAAAAGGGGTAATCAGTAATTTAAGTTAAAAGAGTAAAAATGGTAATTAGTGAAAAGAGTAAAATGGTAATGAGTAATTAAATTAAAAAAAAGTAGTAATTGGCTTAATCCAGGAGTTCAGTTAAGAATCAAGGAAAAATAATAACCGGTAATAAAAGTTTTAATTCAGGGTAATTGAGTCAGTTAAAAAAAAGAGAGAGAATTTGTTGTCAAAGAAAAACCTAAAAAGAACGAATAAAATCATTTTTTGAAAATTAAAAAATAGTTTGTGCTTGCATTTGTTCTCTTTGGGTTTTTCGAAACATAAAAAATTAATTAATCAAAAAAGAGTTTTTTTTTTCTCAAAGTTTTCATAAGAGGGAAAGTTCCCACCATCTCAGCTTTCATTTTCATTTAGGGGAAGATCCCGTCAAAAATTATTTAAAAAAAAAGTCATTTTAATGGTAAGTTTTAAACAAAATCCTCTCATGAGGAACCCAAAAAGAGAACAACATAGAAAATGGGAAAGAAAGACTGATTGAGGGGTTTACTCATCGCTCTCAAAAATCCAAACCACGTTTTTGCTTGTTTATTTTACTTAATTTTAAAGATTAATAAAAGAGCTTAATGGCATGAAAATATTTAAAAAATAGAAACAACCTATAAAGAAACACACAATTAGCTTTAGACTAGTCAGTGCCGTCTTTTTGACGGGCGTCGTGGGGGTGCTAATCCTTCCCCACGCGTACCCGGCTCCCGAACCCTCTAGATTCTGGTTAGTAGACTAATTAGGTTTAATGTAACCCTAGCCAAGCATCAGGTAACATTAGGCCTAATAATTTGGTAGGTGGCTAATCACACTTAGGTAAAAAAAAAAGTGGCGACTCTAGAAGAACCAGCAGGGATAGAGATCGGGATAGGGATCCTGATGCGCCAAGGGCTCATCATGGACATTTAGAACACAATGGAGATCATGGAGGGGATGATCAAGAAGTGCAAGGAAGCATGAACAAGCAAGGAAGCATGGACAAGCTTAAAGGAGAGGATGGAAGCGCAATGTTTCATGAAGATGCCAATGGAATCGTACCAAAGATGCCATTAAGTCAAGAAGATGCCATTAAGATGCCATTTGATCCTTTGAAGATGCCTTTAGGTCCGATGACAAGAGCAAGAGTTAAGAAGTTCAAAGATGCATTAACAAGCTTTGTTCGAACTCATCTTGAAGGCTTGAAGTCCATTGAAGATCAATTGGGAAGCATTGAAGTCGACATCATCAAGAATATTCCCAACGATTCCAAGCTTTGCACTTTACTTGAAATCATTGAACCCTAGAGCTTGCATTGTGTAATTCGGCCATATGGGCCTTAATTCTATCTTAGTTTAGCTATTTAATTAGTCTAGAAGACATTGGGTTGGGCCTTGTTTGACTAAGTCCAATCCTTGCTTAATTAAGTTATGTATTTACTTTTCCTAGTAGGACAAGGAGTAGGCTATTTCCTTGATCCTTCCTCTTAAGTGTAAACCGCCTATGTAAGGAGGTTAAGGGGGGTTATGTGTCGACCCTTCCCCTATATAAAGGGTCCATCCCCCTCTTGTAAACACAAGTTGAGTTGATTATTAAAGTTGAGGTTTTACACCCAAATTGATTATCTTAGCTTCATTGTTCTAGTTTGAGCAAACTTAGGGTTCTCCAATCTTGTAGAGTCCTAGCAAACAATTAGGCTGTGATTGCTTAATTGTTTGTGAATCTTGTGATCTTAGGTGTTCAATTGCAGGTCTAATTGGAAACTTAGGGCAGACGTGAGAAGAAGTAAGCTTTGTGAAGATCATCGATTTACTCATCTAGAAGAGTTGGTGTTTCAAGTCGACTTTGGTGGCTATTCAAAGGGTAGATTTGAATTTAACACACCTAGATTCGTATCAATTTGTAATCAGAGCATAGGTTGTCATCTTCAATCGGTAAATCTATCCTTCTATTCATCATTCATCAAGTTTTTCATCCATCAAAGTTCATATAGTTCATATCGCACCCTACCTTGAAAAATCAAAATTCAGAAACTTTTAAAATCATAACCGATTCATCTTAACTCCGTTTGCTTTGAAATTTCAGATTTCAGTTCGCTATAACTATTAGTTATATTGAAAAATATGAAAAAAAATAAAATAAAATTCGACCAGAAACTTGTGATTTTTGTTCTGGATTCGTTTGAGCTCGGAAAGCTTTGAAATTTGAGCTATAGACTTCTTTTAGTGTGATCTTTCTGGAAAAAAATATTGAAAAAAATAAATAAAATCAAAGGTGTTATCAACTTTTTGCAGAAACTAGGGTTTTGAATTGGGAATTTGGGGATTAGGGTTTTCTATTGTGCAATTGATTCAATTGGTTGCAATTAACCCTAATTGATTGTGTGATTGAGATTCTTGGGTTGCTTTTGCTGTGAATTAAGGTTTAATTTGAAGAATTTTAGGTTGAAACCCTATTGGAGACAAGTGGTACAAAATTGGATCTAAGTGGTACTAGGGTTTTCTAATCGATTATTGTTGAATTGTGTTTGAATTGAGTTTTGTGCAGCAAATTTGGAGAAGGAATTCGACACAAGTGATCTGCATATGTGGTTTGGTTTTGGTTTAGATCACTTTCCTTTGATTCACAAAAATTTTGCTACTAATTGTTTGTTCCTCAAGTAGGTCACGAGAAGAAAGGGGTTCTCTAACGAGTTGCTCTTATCAGGCATATTGAAGCTAGTAAAAGGCATAATCGTGTGAGATCATCAAGAGAGTAGTGGACCGCCAATCCATAGGTTGAGTGCAAATAAGAGAGCACAATCAAGGTATACACACACTTGTGAGAAATTTTTACCACTAATCTTTGTTCTTTTGTAGGTACCATGGAGGGCCAACAAGGAGAGCAAAATCAAACTGATTTGGCTACTATGTTGCAAGCACTAATGCAACGTATGGATGCACTATCCAATGATGTTCAACAAATCAAAGATGGCCAAAATCAACAAGCTCAACAAAGAGACAATGCCGCAAACAACAATGAAAGGGCACAACCTCCACCACCAAGACAAGTTGTCTCTAGAATAGATCCTATGGAGAGATTGAGGCAACAAGAGCTTGGGGGTCAAGCTTATAATGAGAATTTGCGGCCTAGGAGGGGAATTGAAAGAGAAGAGCCAAATGACAACATCAAGTACAAAATCGCTAAATTCAATGGGAGAGGGTCACCGGCGGATTACTTGGAGTGGGAATCAAAATTGGATATGTACTTTGATTACCATCCCCATGGCGAACCTAAGAAGGTTCATATTGCTACCCTTGAGTTTTCGGAGAATGCTTTGAATTGGTGGAATCAATTGGTGCAATCAAGGAGAAGAAATTTAGAGAGACCTATTGAAACTTTGTTGGAATTAAAGAGTCTTATGATGAAGAGATTTGTTCGAAGTTTCTATGTCAACTCTCTTTATCAAAGCTTGCAATCTTTGAGGCAAGGAACAAAAAGTGTTGATGAATACAACTCGGAGATGATGTTGTTGATGTCTAGGGCCGAGGTTGATGAGTCTCCACAAGCCACCATGGCTAGGTTTTTGGCGGGGCTAAATAAAGAAATTCATGACATAGTGGAGATGCAACAACACTATGATGTTGAGGAATTGCTTCAACATGTTTGAAGGCCGAGAGTCAAGTTAAAAGGAATGGCGCTAAGAAGAGCTTTGCATCATCATCAAGCTCATGGAAAACTCCAATTAAGAAAGATGAGAAATCATTCAACAAGGAGAAGGAGGTGGCGCAAAAGGGAGTAAGCCCTAAATCTGATTCTAAGTCTTCATTAAGTTCTTCTTCTAAAGCTCATGTTAAGTGTTTTAAGTGTCAAGGGTTTGGACACTATGCTAAGGATTGCGTTAACAAGAAGGTTATGTATCTTAATGAGCATGATGAGATTGTGAGTGAAGATGAAGAATTTGCTCTAGGATCTAGTGGTGATGGAGATGATGAAAGGGGATTTGCGCATGATGATGAGGATGATGATGATGGTGCTACACCGACACTCTTGAACTTAGTTGCAAGAAGAACTTTAAGTGCCTATGTTAAAGGAGATGTGCACAATCAAAGGGAGAATTTGTTTCATACTAGGATGTATGCGTGTGGGAAGCCTAGTAGTGTGATCATTGATTGATCGTGTCGTCAATGACCATAAAATAAATATCCCAACAATTACTAACTAAGAATAGCTAGGACAAGTAGGGGTCGAACCCACATAGAAATTGGTTATTATTCTTTTTCTTAAAACAAAATAAAATAGAGAGAATTTTGGAAAAGAGTTTAAAATTAAATCTAACAAACTACAAAATTAACTAAGAAAGCAATCAAGAAAATTAAAGAAAGCAATTAATTAAAAAGCAGAGAATAAATTGAGAAAAACAATTAAAGAAAACCCTCCAACATAGAATTAATCTCCCTCTTGACATAAATAACATGGATCATTGATATCTAATAATTATGAAAACCTTGGATAGCTTGGTGATTTAAATCTTCAATTACCTCAATTAGATAAATTTACCGTTCCAGGGCTTAATCTACCCCTTTTACTCTTTCAACAATCAATTACCGTTCTAGGGCTTAAGGATTGTCTAGGAATAAAGCATTAAGTACAAGTAATTTATAAACAAGCACAACAAGCAATTTCTCGGTCATTGATTCTTATCTCTCTTGGAAGGAGGTCTAACTCTCATCCAATTGCTACATATAATTAAATCTGAGGTTCTAATTCTAGATCTAATCTAGCTAATGTTAACCTAATTTATCAAGGTAGTGTCGACTCCAACCCATCAAAACAAGCAACATAGGATTAAAACAGAGATCTAAGAAATACCCAAAACAATTCTCATATATAAGCACAAAATCTCACCATGATAATAGTCAAGAGATCAATTAAATTCTACATTGGAGAAAAGAAAAGGATTACTCAAACATATCTATGGATTGAGTGAGCATCCACAAATAAGAAGAAGAGAACTTATCTATGGATGAGGGAGAGAAGGGGGCGGCGGCTCCTAGGTTTTTCTCCTCCAAATCTTCAACTAAACAATATATCTTATAAGAATAATAATTACACACAAAATCTAGTCCTAAGGTGGCTATTTATAGTAGAGAAACAAAGGTAGGGCGGTTTAGGGCTGACTTAGACTCCAAGTTGGATTAGATGTCATCCCAGACTAGAATCCAAGTCAAAAGAGGATTCTGGAATTTTCTGGAATCTGGCAGGAACTTCGACTTGAAATTCATACTTGAAGATGGCAGATATGGGATTTGCACTTCATAAGAAAGTTGTACAGCTCGGAGTTAGCTTTCCAACGGCTACTCACAGGCTTAAAACGGACATCTGAGCAGAAAGTTATGGCCTTTCTACGAAGACTGCGCTGAAACCGGGCATATATCGCAAATCTGCGGGATTATTGCGGGATTTGGATATTCTTTTGGATATTAGGCCTGCAAATTGGGATTTTAACTCCAATTATAGGTTTATATGGGCTGAGTATATTCCCATATAAATAATCCAAAAATCCTCAATTTCAGGGCTTCTTCTGGACTTGGCTTCAATCCTTTGCAAATAAGCTCCAATCTTCAACTCTTGCTTCTTGAAATAATTCTTCAATGATCTTCAAATCTTCAAATTATCTTCAACAAATATTCAAAACACAAACTTCGCATCTTCAAATCTATACTCAAAATTACTTTGCTAATATTTGTGTAAAAAGTCATCAAAATAGCTCCAAAAGTAGTGAAAATTAACAATTTCCAATTTCTCATCTTATAAAGACTAAAAACACAAATATCACCAGAATAAGCCAAATTAGAGCATAAATAGATCCAAAATCATAATAAAATAGCCATAGAAATAGGGTTGTTTTTGACTCGATCATATTTTCCCCCACACTTGAACTTTGCTAGTCCCTTAGCAAAATCAATGTAAGTTAATTAAAAATCAATTTTCAAAAGATCAATTTGAATTCACACATATATCAAAGAATCAATCTAATCATGAAATCAAAATAACTAAGAACATTAACAATACTTAATCCAAGGATCAATAGATAACAAGCATTATCATTCTTAAGTAGCCATAATCAAAGTAGCTTAAATCACTCACCATCCTTTACATCTATAATTACTTCTTCCTATAGGCTTGCATCTTCATCAATCTCTCCATCACTCAAAAGATTACATATCATAAATAAATCAAGGGTTCATGTGGGTTATAATAGTTTTTCAAGGGTAATTGATTTTAGAAAACTGAGGTTACTAACCTCTGAAGTGTTCATGTTTAGGGGTTACTAACACCCTTTATTTTTATTATTTTGAGGCTACTAGCACTCTAGAGGGACAATATTTCTGCCATTCCATGCCTCTTATCCTCTTCCCAAGGGTTACTAACTCCTTTTGTTTAAAGAGAAGAGTGACAACAATGGAACTTTTCAAATTTTTAAATTTTAAGGCAGAAGATATCTCTACTCCTCTTGCATGAAATCACTTCTTTTAGAAAATAATTTTTTTTAATTACCCTTTATATAGATAGTCCCCCACACTTATTCTTGACACATTCATAGCATGCTTTCTTAATTGTAACTTCAATCAAGATTCAACACAAGTTCTAGAAATAGATAATCATAAAAGCAATGAATAATAAGATCATATCACAAACTTCAATTATACCTAATTCTAAGAAATCAAAACTTCTTGCTATAAACTCAATCAATGAATAAGGCATTACTAAAAATTCTAAACATTCATCAATCATAATCAAATAAATAACTCAATATATGAATGAAAAATCAAAT
>AWWV01014949.1:0-10582 GCA_001974805.1 Corchorus capsularis
TTCACCGTCTTCTCGAGAATTTGTTTCACTTGGCGATTAGATACTTCAGCTTGACCACTAGTTTGAGGGTGATATGAAGTGGATATCTTGTGTGTCACTCCATACTTCTCCACTAATGATTGCACAAGTTTATTGCAAAAGTGAGTACCTTTGTCACTAATGAGGGCTCTTGGAATTCCAAATCGGTGGAGGATGTTGCTCTTCAAGAATTTAACCACAGTCTTTGCATCATCCTTTTCTGTTGCAACAGCTTCAACCCACTTGGAGACATAATCCACAACTAACAAGATGTACACTTTCTTACCAGAGGAAGGAAATGGTCCCATGAAGTCAATTCCCCAAACATCAAATATCTCCACCCAAAGATGGGATTTTGAATCATTTGGTGTCTTTTGGAAATATTTCCCATCTTTTGGCATTCTGGGCATGTCTTGCAAAACTCATAAGAATCTTGAAAAATTGTTGGCCAGTAGAATCCACTATCCAAAATCTTTCTTGCGGTCTTCTTATGTCCAAAATGACCTCCTCATGCATAAGTATGGCAGTATTTCAAGACTGATTGAATTTCTTCATCAGGGATGCAACGCCTTATCACTTGGTCAGAACCATACCTCCATAGATGTGGATCATCCCAAAGATAGTGTTTAGCATCACTCACGATCTTGGCTTTAACTCCTCTACTTGCATCTGGGGGTAGCTTTCTTGTCACCAAAAAGTTTGCAATGCTGTCATACCAAGGTATGTAGGAAACAGCAAATAATTGCTCATAAGGTAGTGCTTCATTGAGTACAGTGTCTTCATCCTTACCTTCAATTCTGCTTAGGTGATCAGCCACTACATTTTCGGCTCCTTTCTTGTCTTTAATTTCCAAGTCAAACTCTTGAAAAAGCAAAAGCCAACGCATGAGTCTAGCCTTGGTTTCTTTCATGGCCATGAGATAATGAAGTGCAGCATGATCTGAATAGATTGTCACCTTTGATCTCAAGATGTATGACCGAAATTTCTCTAAGGCAAAAACAACGGCAAGCATCTCTTTCTCGTGGTTGTGTAGTTCTTCTGAGCAGAATCCAAAGTTCTTGAAGCATAGTAGATGACATGAGGTATCTTATCTACTCTTTGACCTAAAACAGCTCCAAGTGCAACATCACTTGCATCGCACATGATCTCGAAAGATAGATTCCAATCAGGTGGTTTTACGATTGGAGTAGTAGTGAGGGCAATCTTCAACTTATCAAATGCTTCCTTACAATCCTCTCCAAACTCAAATTCAACATCTTTCTGAAGCAAACGACACATTGGTGCAGATATCTTCGAAAAGTTTTTGATGAATCTTCGATAAAAACCAGCATGACCTAAAAATGAGCGAATATCTCGTACACAAGTAGGGTAAGGCAAATTCTGAATGACATCAATCTTTGCTTTATCTACTTGTAATCCATCCTTAGAAACCACATGACCTAATACAATGCCTTGTTCGGCCAAGAAATGGCACTTCTCAGCATTTAGTACTAAGTTAGTCTCTACACATCTTTTTAGCTCAAGCTCTAAGTTATGTAGGCACCTATGAAAATCATCTCCATAAATAGTAAAGTCATCCATAAATACCTCCATAATCTCTCCTTGGTAGTCTTGAAAGATGCTCATCATACACCTTTGAAATGTTGCAGGGGCATTGCACAAACCAAAGGGCATTCGAGTATAGGCAAACGTACCATAGGGACATGTGAATGTTGTCTTCTCTTGGTCTTCTGGGCGATTGGTATTTGAAAGTATCCTGAGTAACCATCCAAAAAGCAGTAATAAGCACGACAAGCTAGCCTTTCCAACATTTGATCCATGAAAGGGAGTGGAAAATGATCCTTCCTTGTAGCAGAATTTAGCTTCCTATAATCGATACACACTCTCCATCCATTTTGAAGTCTTTGAGGAACTAGTTCTCCATCCTTGTTTTCCACAACAGTGAATCCAGATTTCTTTGGTACTACTTGGACAGGGCTAACCCACTTACTATCTGAAATAGCGTAAATGAGCCCAGCTCCTAGTAGTTTAAGAACTTCTTCCTTGACTACTTCATTCAAATTTGGATTTAACCCCCTTTGTGGTTGCCTCACTGGAATAGCATCGTCTTCCAACGAATCCTATGCATGTAAACAGAAGGACTAATCCCCTTGATATCAGTAATCGTCCATCCCAAAGCTTCTTTGTATTTCTTCAAGACTCTGATTAGCTCTTCCTCTTGATCTTGGGTTAATTTGCTTGAGATGATTGCAGGGAGTGTTTCCTTGTCTCCAAGAAAAACATACTTCAAATCTTCAGGCAATGGCTTCAATTTGACTTCTGGAGGCTTAACAATAAAGGGTGGAGGTACTTCCTTGGGTTCTAAATGAATGTAGGAGATTGATTCACTTTCTTTTGGAAGTACTTTTAAGTCATTTACGGCATTTATCACTTCACCCTTCAAATTCATATTGGCTCCCTTGACTTTGTTCTCGTACAAGCTATTTGTGATGACTGTCTCTAATTCATCTTCTTTGTTGAGTGAATTAACCTGTTCAACAAGAAGATCAACTTCATCAGTGGCAGAAATAGATTGTTCTTTAATAGGGTATTTCATAGCTTTATACATATCGAACTCAATTACTTCCCTATCAAATTCGAGGCTGAGGATTCCATCATGAACATCGATCTTGGTCCTTGCCGTGGTTAAGAAGGATCTTCCCAATAACAATGGTGTATCAGAAGAATCGGCATTTTCCTTCCGTATAATATAGAAATCTGTAAGGAAAATGAGCTTATCCACCTGCACTAAGACATCTTTAACCAATCCCTCAGGATAAATGTTAGATCTATCGGCCAATTGAATGATGATATTTGACTCAATTAAAGGATCCAAATCTAATTGAAGATAAATAGAATATGGCATGATATTAATTGAAGAACCTAAATCACAAATTGCTTTCACAGTCATATTGCCCCCTATACTACATGGAATAGTAAATGCTCCTAAGTCTTTGCATTTAGTAGGCAGTTTCCTTTGAAAAGCATCAGCAAAACTTTTATTCATGCATACCATTTCATTATCTTTCAATCTTCCCTTATCATCACTTAATTGCTTAAGAAAAGTTGTGTACCTTGGCACTTGCTCGATTGAAGCTACTAAAGGATGTTTACCTTGTCCATGGAATGAATCCAATAGATTTTCCTCCAAACATCCTTTATGTCTTTGCGTGAACAATTGAGGATAGGGTGCAGGACAATTATTGGGTTGCATTGTTTCCTTCTTTGATTTCTTCTTCCTCCTTGGTGGATCTTGAGCAATTGTTGGAAATGAAGTTAAGTTTGCTCCAAAGTCTAGCTTTTCTTCCTCCTCACTTTTCATAGAATTCTCCTCATCGCTTGGCATTAGCACATGGGGCATGACAATTGGTGATGGTTTCATTTCAGGGGTAGGAAGGAATGGTTCAACTAATGATGTAGAAGAAGGAAATGGGGTGTTTAATGACTCCATCTCTTTCGTTACCCTAGGTTGCTTGTCTTCCACTCCCATCGAATTGATCCCATATCTTTGAGCATGGTTTAATCCCTTGTCAACCTCCATGTTGTTCTCTTGTCCTTGAGCCACATTCAAAGATGTTTGCAAGAATGATTGTTGGTGATGATTCACTCCTTGATTTGCAATCATAAGGCGCATGAAATTGACAATAGTATCTTGTTGGTCAGCAATTTGTTTGCTAAGCAACTGATATACTTTGTCTTTTTCTGTTACGAGTGATTGCACTACTTCTTTCATTTCTTTCATCTCTTTGTTCATTGATGATTTAGGCTCTAGCTCCTTAGGCTTGAGAATCTCTTCTGATGTGCTAAATTGATGAATGTTCTCTACCATAATGTCGAGCAGCTTCCTAGCTTACTTGGGTGTTTTGAGTGTCAAGCTACCTCCACTTGTTACATCAATGTAGACTCGATCTTCATAAAACAATCCATCATTGAACTATCGTATCAAGAGTTCCTCGCCTATGTTGTGGTAGGGGTAACTTTCACAAATCTTGTTGTACCTTTTCCAATATTGAAACCACTTCTGATTACGTAGTTGGCGACAAGAATTGATCTTGCTTCTGACGTCAGGACGTTTGGCTTCTGGAAAGTATTGGTTCAAAAATTCTCTCTTCATTTCCTTCCAAGAAGTAATCTATTTTGATGGCAGACTCCAAAACCACTCTTCTACTTTACCTTCCAATGTAATTGGAAAAGCTCGAAGCCTTGCTTGCTCTTCAGGCATCCTAAACATAGCACATTTGATGATGAAACGTCGCAAATGCTCATGAGGATTTTCATGGGGTCCCCCATGAAAAACTGGTAGCATACAGACCACTCCAGGCTTTAACTCGTAGGACAAATCTTCTGGATATATCAATGCAATGGGGCTTCAATTCACAGTTGAAATTCAACTCCCTTAGAGTAAGTGATTGCACCATTGAATTTTCCTACAAATCAAAGATGATCAAGTGTAAAAGTAAAAAGGAAAAATAAAAAGGAAAACAAATATTTACAAATAACACAATCTAAAAGTAAAGAAATTAAAAGCAGACTCTCTCCCCGGCAACGGCGCCAAAATTGTGATCCGTCGTTGATCAAATCACAAGATAATTCCCCACAAACCAATAACTACTAGCTAGGGCAAGTAGGGGTCGAATCCACAGGGAGAGAGGATAATTTCTTCACCAATAAATTATGTTAAAAGAGTAATTTGAAAGAAGAGATTTTGGGTAATTCTTAATTAAAACTAACAAAGTAAATTAAAAGCAAAGTAAAATGAGCAATCAACTATGTAAAACAAGCCTCCAATATAGAAGCTATTTCACTCTTGACAAGATTAACATGGATCATCGACACAAAACATGAATTTGATATTAATTGCCAATCAATTAAGCATCATAAATTATTCCAAAGTAGTATATATCCTAAGATGTAGGCTTCAACTTTCTTTAGAACAAAATAATCTCCCTAATATCTTAAACAACTCCACTTGAATAATTGGTATAGGAACAGACGTAATGCTAGTTCCAACATGCTAAGAAGATTAACCCGCATCTCGCTGACAATTAATCCCTAATATTCTAATTTCAGGTCTATTTCAACCCTTAGAACACGCATTAAGTTTAACTTATCCACATGCATGATAAATCAATACCAAACTTGTCTACATCAATTTCCATCTCGACCTAAAGATTTCAACAAGGTTTGATATCCCATTGAACCTAGGACTCCTAGAATTACAATTGTTACTTGGACCAATTTTAGCTTGACTCAAGCTACTTGAATCTAACTTTAGCATTCATATTATCAAGATAAGTAGGCCTCCAAATCCATCAACACATGAACACATAAAATGAAGTATAGAGATAAAAAACATATTCAAGTAGAAATCAAATTATTAAGAACAAAAGTCTCCCCATAAATTAAATGTCAAAAGATCAATAAGATTCTACATTGGAGAAATAAAAGATTAGCTACTCATGAATTGGTCGGCGGCTTCTTTAGCTCCAATCTCCAATCTAATTCTTCCAACCTCCCTTTTCTAGAGAGAAAAGGTGGCTATTTATACTAGAGACTTAGGGCTAACTTAACCTAGGACAAGATAGTAATTTAAGCATATTAAACCACCTTTAATTGGGTTTAAAGTCGTCCTCCAGGTCTGGGCTATCCCTTAGTATTGAATTAGGGTTTATCATGTCATCTTGGGCTTGATTCATGGGCTTTCCAAGGTCCATCATGTCTGCAGAAATTTCAGGGGCATTTTCGTCCATAATAACGGCAAAACTGGGCTTCGACCAAAACACGAAAGTTGTAGATCTTGAAATCAGCTTTCCAACGCTTACTCATTTGCCTCATTCGGAGTTCTGAATCAAAAGTTATGGCCAAACTACAGAAGGGTCGCTAAATTTGGAAACAAGTGAAGAGGCTTCAAGGTGAAGACACGCATGGCTGTTGGGTGATGCGCGCGCAGCATGGCCCCCGACTCCCCCTAGGCGCCTATGTCGTAGGCTTGAGCGCCCAGGGCGTTGGTCTCAGGCCCCAGGTCTCCTGCGCCCATGTTGATGCTGGTGGCATGTCTAGACTAGCGCTGGGCACCCATTTGGTATGCTTGGCACCCCATGTGGTTTGCCTCGCGACCCATGTACTCTAGTGCTACGACGCCTCTTGACATGTCTTCTTGCCTTGAAATTCAATCTTGCTCCTTTGCTTCAAACTCTTGAAAATCAATCTTATGATGATAAAATTGACTCTTCAAGCTCTTCAATCACGATCATATTGGCTCCATTCTTCATCCAAAATGTCCTTGGAAAATATTTGTGTAAATAATCATCCAAAAAGGCACCAAAAAGGCACAAAATTGGTGATTTTGCACTTTTCTTCCCTTTAACACCTATAAACACAAATATACCAAATACAAGGCGTAATCAAGCATAAAATACCCAAAAAGCATAGGAAAATGACCATAAAAAGATGCATAATTTTGGTCTGATCATGCTGCTTCATCATAACCTTGCTCTCCAACTTGATCCTCTTTTGACTCTCCTTTCTTTCCACTTCTGATCCTTCCTAACTTGAAACTGACATCTAATAGTTCACCCACCCTTATCAACTTAGAGAAAGGTTCTGTCACAAGCAGCAACATCCTTTCAAAATACTCGGGCTCCATACTATCCAAAAATGCGGGACTCATCTCCGATTCTTCAATTGTCGGCTTAACTTCTGCCGCCTTTTCTCTCTAGCGCTGGCAAACTCTCTAAATGATTCTCTAGGCATCCTTTTTACGGTTTTCAAGCATTCTCGTGTAGGAGCCAAGTCTGACAAATACTTGTAGCGAATTATAAACGCCCTTGCCAAATCATCCCACGATGGGAACTTGCTTGGTTCTAACTGATTGTACCAATGAGCGACTGAACCGAACAAACTGTATTGAAAACAGTACATGAGCAGCTTGTCATCCTCCAAGTATGGTGCCATCATTCCAAGGTAGCTTATGACATGGTTTCCAGGGCATTTGGTTCCGTCAAACTTTTCAAACTCTGGCATCTTGAATTTTCTCGGTATCACCAAATCGGAAACCAATACCATTTCTCATACTTTCATTGCCCCATAATAATTTTGTCCCTTCTCGAGGTTTCTGATTCTCTCATCTATCTTATCCCACAGGCCTTGACTCCTCTCATTCATCATTTTCCTTGCTCCATCATCCTTACTATTCAAAACATCAATTTGTTTGTTGAATGTCGCCCCTTGGTTGAGATTGATCTGGTTAGCTTCGACACTTCTTCTCTGCCCCACATTGATACCCTCCGTGTTCATCGTCATATCCTACCCTTCTGACATTGGATGATCTTCTTTCCCCTCTGCTCCACTAGCTGATGCTTCATCAGGCCCATCTGCCTTCGCAACTCCTCATTCTCTTTCTTCATCTGCTAGTACTCAATTAACTATTCTTCTTCCATTGTTGTTGCTAAGTCTTCCAAAACTGATCAAATTTGAGAACTATTAGAACCTTTCCGTTGATGGATAAATATCATTTTCTTATTCGAAATGAAGCTAAAGCTATCCATGAGATGTATGAATGAATGCCATGTCATGATGAATGGATGGACAAATGAATGCATGAGGCTAAGATGAATGTATGATGTTTTGGAACATGAAATTTATACAAACATAGCAACTTTTATTACAAACAAAGATCTAGTCAAACTCAGTGAAGCTCTTTCCATTAACAACAACCATCTTTACATCGTACCAACGCACTCAACTTCTTAACTATATACATGAGTGATAACAAAATGACTAAAACTTAAACAACCCTCATTGATGTCTTCAGTAAGAACATGGGGATTTCAATCCTCCCAAGATGAGATCACCAAACGCTTCCTAAGGCTCTGCCGGAAATAGATGATGAAGCTTGACTGAAACTGGGACTACCATCTGCTTTAAAAGTTAACTCTCCTTCTATGATCAACCTTTGCACCTCTTCCTTCAGCCTTAAGCAATTTTCAGTAGAATGACCCTGAGTTCCCGAGTGATAAGCACAATAAGCATTAGCATTATACCATGATCCAGGATTCTTCATGGGTTTGGAAAATGGCAAGAATGCAATCAGACCTTGTTGCACAAGTGTTGGAAATAGCTCGGTATAAGTGCATGGATAGGTATCAGATCTGTAAGCTCAATAGGTTCTCTTTCTAGACTTGGAGGTTGAGACATTGTTTGAAACCTTGGTTGAGGTTTTGCCTTGCAAGTAGATGGCCGGAACGGAGTGTTCGACCGGAAACTTGGTTGGTGATAAGGTTGAGGCTGATTAAAGTTAGATGAGTTCCTTCCTTGGCCGGGGTTTGGTGGGCGATAAGTTGAAGGGTAGAAAGGTGGTTCATTCAACTGAAGAAAGTTGTTCTGAAATTGCATTGCCCCTGAGGATTCCACTTTGGTCATGCAAGACATGAGCTCTTCCATTTGCTTAGTCAACTCATCCATTCCTTTTGCGATCTTGCCCAAGTCTTCTGTCTTGTCCGAGCCAGTGGCGACTTCTGCGGCATGTTCTGGCTTCCCATTGCCAAATTGAGCCTGTTGCGCTTTGGCCCTAGCCATCATCTTATAAGCTTCATCAGCATTTCCAAACATGATCAACGCTTTCAAAACATGTTTCTTCAACTGTTCTACCTCTTCCGCCATGGTTTCCAGCTTGCATTTCAACTCAAAGATATCAATTTGCATCGTCTTCCACTCACGCTCCAACCACTGCATTCGTGTTTCCAAAGAGTCTCCCATTCTTCTTCAATATCTCTAGACTTCTGACTAAACAGCTCAACAGAATGGGCCCGAGTAAGTGATATTTACAAGTAATCTAGATATACAATCTATTGATGATATGATGATGACGATGAATGCATGAACATATGCACAAATGTATGACATGAGGTTTTGGCGATGATAAGAAAGCACTTTGAAGTATGATGGTGATATGGCAAAATATGCTAATGGTATCTACATGATGTGCATGGTCGACTATGTGCAATGAGACTATCTCAGAATATGGATGCATGAGAATGCACGATGCTGAAAAAAGAATAAGATTTAAGAAAACAAGGAAAGAAGTTAGTAACCACAAGAAAATTAAACAAGAGTAGTAAACAAACGAAAATTAAAGAAGAACCACGCCCCTTGTTTTAATGATCAAAACATTTTCCTTGAAAAACTTTCAGACTATTAAGTCTGTTTGGGGTAGGTTAGTCCGCCTATTGTGAGTAATGCAATTGCTCACTCTACGGTTCTTGTATTTTGTCTTTTGAAAAACGAGAAGTAAGGGTAAGAGGTGTTCCTTATGTGTACCGATCTATATGCTGGGTTAAGTCCACTCACACTTAGAAGGTTCCCAATTTTGACCCGGCAAAGTCTCATTGGGTAGAGGTTTTTCGCACAACCTATACGGGGACCTGGTTGGTCCCACGAAGGCTCGCTTATTATACCTCCCAAATCTAATTAAGGTGGCACAATGCTAATGCAAAACGCAATCTAAGTGAAGTGTGTGAAGGAACAACCTACCATTACCCTAAAACTAAACCTGGCAGACCTAATAACTAACCACAACAGAAAACAAGAGAAGCAACACAAGATAGGGGTTAAGCAAACAGATATATACATGGAAAGCGATAAAGATGCAAAACAAAAACAACCAAGAAAAGCAAGCAACCATTTTATTAAACCCTAGATCTTAATTAGACTATGTGAGGTCTGACTCTCTAATGTCCCCAGTGGAGTCGCCAAGCTGTCGAAACGTTCGGGTCCGGGGGACCCTGCCGAAACGACTTTGGAAAAGAGAAGTCGCCACTAATCTTTTTTGCCTAGGTGTGATTAACCACCTACAACTATTAGACCTAATGGACCATGCTTGACGACGGGCACACTAAGTCTAATTCTACGGTCTGCAAACTAGAACCCGAGTCCGGGAGTCGGTTACGTGTGGGGAAGGATTAGCACCCCCACAACGCCCGTCAAACGATAGTACCTCTAGTCTAATCTAAATCTATCGGGTTTAGTCTTTACGGTTGCTTTTATCTTTAATTAAGAAAGGGTTCTAAAAGAAAATAAAATCGTTTTTCAAACCAAATGTCGAGGACACGAAGAATGTGATCGAACTATCGTCGATTAATTCTATTTCGATTCTCTTTCACTGTCTGTTCTCTTGTTGATCTTTTTCTCTTAGAAAAAGAAATTTTGAAAATGTTGTGGCAAGACCTTTTCTTCATTTTTTTATTTTTTCAAAACTTGACCGATTTATTAATTTCCAAAAGTCTTCTCTTGGATTTTCAAACATTTATTTTCCAAAAGTCTTCTTTTGAATTTGCTTAAATTGAAAACGTTCTTTTTGAAAATATTTAACTTGAAAACTCTTTTGATTACCAATTTTAATTTCTTTTGAAAACTGAATAAGAGAACATGATTTTTGAAAACATTTTTAAAAACATCTTTTATTGCATCTTTTAATTTTTGATTTTTCCCTTTTTTTCATTTTTCTTTTCCTTCTTCTTTTTCTTTT
>AWWV01014950.1:0-10964 GCA_001974805.1 Corchorus capsularis
CTTCTTCTTTTTCTTTTTCTTCAAATTTTGATCTTTTTCATTTTTTGAATTAAACTTTGACCTAAATACTAATACATGTATGAGATGATTAGAGCTGTCAAAACCTGACCCGAACCCGATTAGCCGCCTAACTCGCCCGAACCCGTAACCCGCCCAACTCGATTTGACTACAAAAAGTCAACAACCCTAACCTGCCCGACCCGAAACCCGACTAACCCGTGACCCGATTGACCCGTAACCCAAATAACCCAAGACCCGTATAACCCGAAACCCGTGAAACCCGAAACCCGAATGACCCGAAAAGTTGACCCGTTTAACCCGAGAATTTATAAGTTTACCTATTTATATTATAAGTTATCATTTATTATTTAGATAAAATCTATATTGTAAATATGTAATTCAATGACCTTTACTTTATTCTAATTTAATTCCATAATTTAAATTATAGAATAAAGAAATAGAATATAGAAAATAGAATAAACTTGTTTTGTTTTTTTAATTTCTATTCTATATTATATATGAAGATATATAATATATCTATTAGAATAACAAAAAGATTATTAACAAAATTAAAATAACATGATTATTATAAATTATCTTCTTATATAATATAATATATCTAATAGAATAACAAGATTATTAAATTAATAATTGCCAAAATTAAAAAAATGAAAAAAAATTTAATGAAGCAACTTAAAAAGACAAAGTTATTATGGATATTTAGATTTACATATTATAGTAGGGTTTATAAAATTTAAATATATTGAATAAAAATATCAAATAACTTTGAGTATTAAACATTTAAAAGAAAAAAAAAATTGAATGACCCATTTGACCCGAGACCCGAATGACCCGAAGTCTAAACCCGAACCCGAATAACCCGAGACCCGATTAACCCGAGAATCGAATGACCCGAAATCCGATTAACCCGAGACCCGAATAACCCGAGACCCGATTGACCCGAAACCCGATTGACCCGAAACCCGATTAACCCGAACCCAAATGACCCGAAACCCGAATGACCCGAAAAAACTAACTGACCCATTTAACCCGAACCCATATGACCCAGACCCGAAACCCGCCTAGTTGACACCTCTAGAGATGATGAATGCAAGGTCGAATTTTATTAGTTGATTAATGAAAAGGAGTTTACTTGAATTGACTCTCACGAACCTAGCCCGGCCCTCCAGGGATATTCGTGAAAGCAAATCAATCTCGGGGCGAAATCCCGAGAGGTCGTACTCTTGCACCTTTACCCGAGATTTGCCCATCATAGCTAAAAACACTCCTTTATTAATCAAAGCAGATAAAGGTGGCATGAGATGCAAACAGTTATAATTAATGGCAATTTAAACATGATATGCATGTGATTACTTTCTACTTTACTTATCTACTAAATTACTAAATTATTACAAATCCCAAATGAGAATAAATAAATTGAAAAAATAAGGGCCAACTGGACAATTCTGGGGACTTCTGCACACTAAAGAGAACAATTAGCAACATTCAGGGGGCAAATAGCACAAATTGAAAACCAATAACATAAAGCAGGGATCAAACTGCATCAAACTGAATCTTAAATCAACTTCATCACATAAATCAAAAATAAGAATCCAAGTTCAGGTCTTTAAAAGAAAAAGAATAAAAATTAAGGTCCTTATATGAATTGAATTAGATTTTTCTAATTAACCTAACCCAAAAATCAAATCTTTAAATTAAAGTTTTAATCTTTAAGTTAGGATTAATTCAAAAAGTTCATCAACCCCCTCCTAAGCTAACTTTAACCAAAAAATTAGCCTTTTAACTCAAAGTTTTGGCTTTTCAAATTAAAATTAGCTCATAGTGGTTCAATATTCCATCTCAAAGCTGACTTTAATCCAAAAATACAAACTTTGAGTTAAAGTCTTAATTTTCTAATCAAAGTCAACTCAAATAGAAATCAAAAATCCAGTTTTGAATTAATCCCAAAAAAAGATCAAACCTTTAAGCAAAAGATTTAATTTTTAAGTTCAAATTTGAAGGAAATAACCATAACCAAATTTTTAATCCTGATTTTTTATTTTTATCATGCTGTAACAAGCAAAGATTACTACTTTTACATGAAATTAGCAACTCAAACCTATTAAGCATGAATCTTCATAAAAAAAATTAAACTATTAAAGCATAAATGATTAATATAGACCTAATCCATTACATTTTATTAACCAAAAACTAATCTTTTACACTAAAGATCCAAACTTTAAACTAAATCATCACTTTTAATTATCAAACTAGTATTTTAAAATTAAATCTAACATATAATGACATAAACATGCATCAAATAACTAAGCATAAATCATTTAAAACATAAATCACAAGAAAATAGTCACAAATTGACACAATAAAAAAGAAACAAAGCTTAAATCAACATGAAGAAGGACTAAATCGAAACAATCAATAAGTAGAATGCAAAAAGTATCAATACCCATACCTAAAACGCTGTCGTTTCGACCCTAGCTGCCGTTTTAATCATGCTTTCCTCTTCTTCTTCCTTATTTTCCCTTCTTCCTCGACCCGTCTCCTTCTCCGATTGCTTCCTCCTCTGAATTAGTCACCATCAACCGACGACTTCTCCACCATTATCAACTATGCCATGATACCAACTATAAAACCCCAAAGATCCTTCCTTTGTTTTGAAAACCCAAAACCCCTTTTGAACTACACAACCCGTGGCTTTAAAATCACGACTCCGGAGAGATTCAACGGCGAATCTACCCGATTCCTCCAAAACCTAAACCTATTCCACCTTCCCTTCAAAACTTATGGTTTAATTTCTAAAGAAAACCCCTAGAGATTGAACCCCCAAGTACCATTTGTGAACCCTAGTTCTTCATTTATGAACCCGAGAGTTCTTTTTTTGCGTATTCAGTGGGTGAAGAATGAGAATCTAGAGAGGTGAGAGAGAGAGAGGAGTGTTGTGTGTTCATCGAAGGGAAAAAGAATGAATCAAAAGGGCCATGATCGTTTTTTCAGAGAATTCAGTGAATTCGGAGAGAGATAGGGAAATTGTCTCTAGAGAGAGGGAGTGAGAGAGACTGAAGAGAGAGCGTTGTGAGTGTGTGTGATTTTCAGAGAGGAAAGTTTTGTGTGTGAGGTGAGGGAATTTGGTGAATGAAGAATAAAACTGATGATGATGATTGCTTTTTCATATACCAGAAAGCGAGTTCCTGATGAGAGAGCAGAGTGAAGAGAGAGGATCAATGAGATAGAGAGTCCGAGAGCCTCCTGAATTCAGTTTTTTTTTCTCCCTTCTGTTGAGGTAAGTGAGACCGGTTTCTTAGGGATAAGAATCAAGTTTCAGTGAGCTGTCAAGGCGCTCCATCCTTTCTCGATCCTTCTTCCAGTGAAAACCGGTAATTCCCCAAATCTTGATTAATTTATTTGCTATAATTTCTTGTTAAAACTGGATTTTCAAAATGCTAATCCCTTTCCCTATTGTCGTTTGTGTGACTCATCAATGATTTTAAAGCCTGTAATACCAACGAGTCGAGCTTTGGGTAATTTCCTTCCTACTGTGTTCTGAAATCTTAACTGTCTGCAGTGGCATTCATGTAAATAGCCCTGTTTTATCTGTCAATTGTTTTACAGGGTAGAAGGTGGATAAGAAACGAGGGAGATATTCTGACTCGGCTGGAGGATGAGAATTTCTAGGTAGTTTCTGCCTAATTGAATGATCCCCTGAATTACACTTCTTTGAGCTTAGTTTATGTTAAAACATTGACCACTGATCTACTTGACCGTTAATGCACCTGCCCTGTTGACTGCGATCTTGCAATTTACTTCATTTATCCCCTGTACTCCATCACATCATATTATCTTAGTTCAGTACCTTGAGTGTATTTGATTCCTGGTGTAACTGCTCTGCCATTTTGAACTAAAATCTGTCCCAACATGCTTTGCTATCTTGGAATGGTCTTAATGCCATGCTAAAATGCTTCTATTGTCTATTATGCAATGTTTATTTTTGTGTATTTAGGTGTATGTGAAAATGTAAAATGCTTACTAAAATATCTATGCTGGTTAAAATGGAAAGGGAATGCAATGGTGCTTGTAAATTAGAATGTGTACGGACTGCTGTGAATTAAATGTGAGTGCCTGTTTAAACTCAGTATGCATGCAAATGGACTGCTGTTGCATGAAACAAATGTCAAATTTAACTAATGATAGCATCATGAATTGAATGCAGGAAATGACAGAAGGGAAGGCTTCTATGAAGAAAGAGAGCATGTTGGAATTGGATCACAAAAAGGGCCTAGCTGAATTATTTTTTGTCTTTCAATTTTATTACATATTTTTTTCCTTTTTCTTTTCTTTTCATTACATGTAGAGACAAACTAAACTAATGGAATATGAAATCTTTTCTGTTTGAAGCTAAACTGTTTGGCTCCTTTCTCCTAGCATGCAATGCAACATGATGAAAATGTGTGTCATGCTAATGCAAAGACTAAAATGAAACATAATGCAATATGTAAAAGGAAATTTTTTGTAATTATACTAGATGCAAATGCCACGTGAACTAAATTACTGAAACATTCTAAAATTAAGAATTGCTCTAAATGCCTCCCTAATTGCAAATTGATTAAATAGAGGAATAAAATGCAACAATACTAAATGAAGCTAAGCCTGAAATATGCAAGAATGCCTAATGGTGCATACTAAGATTTTTGGGTTTTTCAAATGCAATCTAGATGACTAAAAATAAATTAGCCAAATAAAAGTAGACTTAAAACGACCAAAATGCCCCTGAATGTGCAAATGACCAGAATGCCCCTGGTGCCAAAATGACCAAAATTCCCCTAGGTGACCTTAATACTAATTAAGAAATAAATTGATTTATTGAAGGATATAGGACAAAAACGGGTGTCTACAGAAGGTTGAGAGTTTGAGGAAGTTAAAAAGTTCAAAATATGAACAAAGGGCAAAAGTGTAAAAAGGGGGGACGGTATTTAGCAAAAGGGGAGCGGTGTTTAGCAATCCAGTTAAAAGAATTAACTCAATAATTCTAGTCTTTTTATTCTTTAATATATTTCCTGCTTTTATGGATTTTAAAAGGGGGTTGCTAAATACCGCCCTATTTTTGCTATTCACAGCCCCATTTTTTACACTTTTGCCCTTTGACCTTTGTCATTTTTTAACTTTTGCCCTTAGCCACGCGGAGCCTCCCCACTAGGACGGCTCTGCCACGGCTAGCCGCCCCACTAGGACGGCTCTGCCACGGCTAGCCGCCCCACTAGGGTGGCAAGGCTTTTTTTTAAAAAAAAAAAGTAGCTATTTTTTTTTAAAAAAAAGGGTTAGTACCGGTGCCGCCCCAGGGGGCGGTCTATCCATGGTAGGGCCGCCCCAGGGGGACGGCACCGGTGGGGCGGCTAGACCAAAAATTTTTTTTAAAAAAACAAAATAGCCGAGCCGCCCCACCGGGACGGCCTGCCCTGGCTAAGCCGCCCTAGTAGGGCGGCCTTTTCACTGGGGCGGCTTCGCCACGGTAAGCCGCCCTCTTGGGATGGCACGGGTCATCAGTCCTAAATTTCGTCAAAAATTACATTTTTCTGAAATCGTCATCAAAATACGGCACATCATCGTTCTTTTTTCTTAAATCGTCATCAAAATACAACGTTCGTGATAGTTTCAAGATTAGAAAATGAAGCAAAGGGCAAAAGCGTAAAAAAGCGTCAAAAATGGGGCGGTGAATAGCAAAAATGGGACGGTGTTTAGCAATCCAGATTTTAAAATTCCTATACACTTATATACTGAGAATATAATAATAGCAAAAACACAATAAAATCAGAAATGATTTTTCTTTTTCTTAGCGTCTATATATACCATCAGGTGATCAGATCAACCAATCTAAGCCGTCTGATTTACATTAATTGATTTTTAACATCTTAAATCCCAATTGAGAAACAACCTATAATAATATATAATAATAATAAAATAATAATAATAAGAGTAATAATAATGAACTAAGCAATTACTATTAAAAAAAAAAGAAGAAGAAAAGAAAAAGAATAAACCAAATCCCAGATTTAATTAAAAAAATTGGAAGACTTAATTTCTTTAATCTTCTTTGATTTGATGAAATCAAGAGCTCATCACATGATTATCATACATACCCACACACACAATAAAATCCCCAATATATAATAATCATGATCATCTCTGGAGCTCCTTCATCATTCTGGAGAAATCCTCGAAGCAGACGAACCCATCTCCGTTCCTATCAACACTTGCTATCATGCGCCGGCAATCCTCTAACGTGCAACGTTCGTCGCCTATTTTCTCCCTGTAAAAAGCCATCAGCTCCTCCGCCGTGATCTTACCATCGTGATCCGTATCAAATATATCAAAAGTCTCCCTCAGCTCCGGTTCACATGCCGGTTCGTCGCAAGCCGGACCAACAACTTGGTTCATCAGCGTTTCAAGGCTTATGCACCCGTCGCCGTCGCCATCCACCTCGCTCAGCATCAAGGAAACCTCTTCCCTGCTCGGCGGATGCGTGGCTACCTTGCTAAGCAGAGCCTCCAGCTCGCTTCTCGTTATAACCCCATCGTTATCTTTATCTATGATTTTAAACGCTTGAAAAAGCTCTAGATAGAAGTTAGTCGAGAAATCCGACCAATCACCTGATATTTCCGGCAAAACGCTGGTGGGTGTTCCGAGATCGGCGGTGGCCGTCGAAGAGTACTGATGGCCTTTGTGGATTGAAGAGACGGAATCCGATGAAGAAGAGGAGGAGGACGTACCGGAACCGGAGCTATACGAAGAAGGGTCGGATTTGGAGACGGTTTGGTCCTTTTTAGTAGATCGAAAGAGTCGCTTGGAACTTAACCTGCTGATGAGTTTCATGATTCTCACGAAAACGAAGAAACGAAAAATAATGAACAAAGATGATAATTGGGTGAGAAAGAGAAGAAATAGAAGAAGAAATAAAGAAGCTGAGGGGAAAGAGAAGCGAAGGTGGGTTGCTTAAATGGTGGGAATGTAAACTCCATTGCATGCAACTTCCAGGAAGCTTCCTTTGATGAGAAATTTGATGAACATTTATATATATATATATATAACGATTTTTTATTTCCCTTTTTTTTTTAACTTTTTGATAGGAGTATTTCAATTCTGTAAAAAAAAAAAACTTTTTGATATTTTATAATTGTATTTTTATTAGTAGTATATATTTATTTTTGTAGTCGTATTACTTAATTGCGGTATGTAATGTATAGTTGTATACCTCCAAAAATATAAAAATATAAATTGCTGTACAGTTCGGTTCGGGGAAACTGTATGATTTATTTTGGGCTTTTCGGCTTGTGTGAGGTGGGCTTTTATTCCATGTGGGAGCATGTAGTGAAGAATACTTGGACTCGTACAAATTTTTTTTTCCATGAAAGAGGGGTCTCCTTATCGGCATTATTGACCCAGAGGTTCTCCGTCCCCCGCTCCCCCTTAAACCCCGGGACTTCAGGGCAAGGCGCAGTAGTAGAGCTTGTCAAGTGAATTTTAACTAGGGATGGTAATGGTGCGGTTTTTTGCGGATATCCGACCCGTTTAAAATCGTTTAAAATCCGAAACCGTTTAATAAACGGTTATGGAGCGGTTTTGGATAGTTGAAGCACTATCCGTCGCGGTTTTAGAGCGATTTCGGTTTTAGGGTCTTAGATAGCGGATATCCACATAAAAACCGAAATATAATTTACTAGTGGTTTTGGATAGCGAATATCCACATAAAAACCGTATAAAATCCATTTAAGACATAAAATTGGGCTAATTTGGCGGTTTTGGATTCGGATTCGGTTTTTAGACGGTTATCCGCTTAATAAATGGTTTTGCGGTGCGGATTTGGATATTGTTAAACGGTTTCGGTGCGGATTTGGTTTTTAGGTCTAAAATTTTAAGCGATTTTTAAGCGGATTTGGATAATGAATAGTTAAACGGTTTCGGTTTTGGATAGTGAAAATTTCGCGGTTATCCGCACCGCTGCCATCCCTGATTTTAACACAGAAATGGGACAAGTAAGACTTTATGTGAGAATGTGTTTACTCAGACTCGAACCCATCACCATGTTTGCAAGAACCTTACACTCGACTTCCTAAAAGTCGATATTTTAAATAACAAAAATGCTATTTACCCTTCCAATTTTTCCCCTAAATGTTCACTCCACACGTGAATAGTTTAGTCGCCAAATATTGCACAGAATAAATTTTCTTGCCCCTCCATTTTGTTACACACAATGCTCCGACCCTCCTGATGTGTCCATCACACATTAGGCCACGTGTCTTCTTTTTTTTTCTATTTTTATTCTTTTTAGTTAGCTTAGCCCTAATTTCACTAAAAATAGCCCCAAATTAAATTTTTATTTTTATTTTAAGGGTAAATTCCATAATTAATAATTTATTGTTATAGGGTTTTAGAAATAAAATATATAACTAATTCATTAAGTTTAACCTTTCCTCAAAAAATTCATTAAGTTTAGTCCAAATTAAAATTAAAATTTTATTTTAAGGGTTAAAAAAAATTAAGATTTGTAAAAGATGTTTTGAGACTGATCGTGTCGTCTATGATCATAAAAATAATCCCCACAATTAACTAACTAGAATAGCTAGGGCAAGTAGGGGTCGAATCCCACAGAGAAGGGTTATGTGATGAACAATAAAAAGATAGAAAGATCTTTTCCAAAAATCAAACAGAAAACAGGGGAATGTAAATAACAATTATAAAGCAAACAATTAAACTAAAAATCAAATCAAAGCAAATCTAAATCTAAATCTAAATTTAAAGCAGATTAATAAAGCAAACAATAATTATAAAGCATACTTCTTCACCAGTGGTATCATTCAATCAAATTAACTATGGATCCTTGATTTAAAAGGTGAATTTCGCATCTTATTCTTGACTAACAATTGATATAGGTTTCCCAACATGTATTTTAGATAAGAGGCCGATTAGAGCTGCAGTTATCCCTATTATTCCTTCAGTGATCGATTACTTTCTTAGGGCTTAAAGATCACTTGAGAACAAAGCATTAAGAACAGTTAATTTACACACATGCCTACAAAGTAGAACCATACGAAGAGAAATTTCTCGCCCTCCGATAGACAAATACCCATTAAGCAGCGATTAAACAAGCCTAATTTGCTACATACAATCAAACTTGAGTGATTGATTCTAAGCCTGATCTAGCCATAGATCTTCCTCTTACATCGTTAGTGGCCACATAATTCAGATAAGATTCAGAATCATAAAATTAAAACAGGGTTTTGACTACTATCATCAAGAACTTAACACAAAATTATAAGTATAGAAATCTCACCATAATCAATTGATTGAATTCACCAAAGGATCAGAAGTATTAAGGATTTAGCTACTCATGGATTTAGGAAAATCCATGAGAGACATAAGAATACTTACAGGACGGGGGAGGAACGATTTCTCCCCCTTGAAACCGTAGGGACATCGCACCCCTCTATGGCTAGAGAGGGTGTCGACTTCTCCCTCTTCTAAAACTAGAGAAAAAAACCTAAAAACTAAAGAAAGGTAGAAAAAGAGAATTATCTAAATCTATGATGTGTATCTAATGTGTATAAGTGTGTGATTTGTGATACAGGAGGTGGCTATTTATAGCGGAGGAATAGGATAGGACGGTTTAGCCTTTTCTTGGTCTCCAAGTAGGATTAGGTGTCATCCTAGAGTAGACTCCAAGTTAGATGAGGACTCTAGAAATTTTCTGGAATTTTCGGGAATTTGGCAGCAACTTCGACGTTGATTTCGGGCTTGAAGATGGCAGATCTGGGCTTTGCACTTCAAAAGAAAGTTGTAGGGCTCGGAGTAAGCTTTGCAACGGCTACTCATTGGCTTAAAACGGACATCTGAGCAGAAAGTTATGGCCTTTCTACGAAGACTGCACTGAAACCGGGTTTATATCGCAAATCTGCGGGATTATTGCGGGATTTGGATATTCTTTTGGATATCAGGCCTATTAATTGGGATTTTAACTCCAATTATAGGTTTATATGGGCTAAATATATTCCCATATAAATTATCCAAAAATCCTCAACTTCAGGGCTTCTTCTGGACTTGGCTTCAATCCTTTGCAAATAAAGCTCCAAATCTTCAATTTTGCTTCTTGAATTAATTCTTCAATTATCTTGAAATCTTCAAAATATCTTCAATCACGAACTTCGCATTTTCAAATCTTTATTCCAAATGACTAAATCCATAGTTGAGTAAAAAGTCACTAAAATAGCTCCAAAAAGAGTGAAAAACAATAAGTTTTCACTTTTCTTGTCTTCAAGACCTAAAAACACAAATACTAGCAAAATAAGGGTAAAATGCACATAAAGAGGCTAAAAGTATATAAAAATAGCTATAAAAATATGCATAATTTGAACTCGATCATAATTTCCCCCACACTAAATCTTTGCTAGTCCCTAGCAAACTAGTGCAGACAAACAACAATTAAGACTTAAGATAATGAATCTTGTTCAAATCTTTTGAAAAACTTTGAATCACATACATATATCAAGGATCAATTCAATTTATGAAATTAGAATAACAAAGAATATCAAGAGTATCCAATTTAATAGATCAAGATATAGCAAGCATCCTAATTCTTAAGTAACCATAATCAAAGTAGCTCTAATCACTTATCATTTATTATACCTATAACTACTTCTTTCTATAAGCTTATGTCTTCACCTTTATCTCCACTACTCAAACAATTGCATATCATGAATACAAATCAAGAAATACGCATGGGTTATAATGATTTTGAAAGGGTAATTTATTTTTAGAAAAGTGAGGTTACTAACCTCAAAGTGTTCTTGTTTAGGGGTTCCTAACGCCCTTTATTTTATTTTTGTGAGGCTACTAGCACTCTAGAGGGACAATACTTTTGCCGATCCATGCCTCTTATCCTCTTCCCAAGGGTTACTAAC
>AWWV01014951.1:0-23548 GCA_001974805.1 Corchorus capsularis
CATGAACATCGATCTTGGTCCTTGCAGTGGTTAAGAAGGGTCTTCCCAATTAACAATGGTGTATCAGAAGAATCGGCATTTTCCTTACCTTATAATATAGAAATCTGTAAGGAAAATGAGCTTATCCACCTGCACTAAAACATCTTTAACCAATCCCTCAGGATAAATGTTAGATCTATCGGCCAATTGAATGATGATATTTGACTCAATTAAAGGATCCAAATCTAATTGGAGATAAATAGAATATGGCATGATATTAATTGAAGAACCTAAATCACAAATTGCTTTCACAATCATATTGCCCCCTATACTACATGGAATAGTAAATGCTCCTAAGTCTTTGCATTTAGTAGGCAGTTTCCTTTGAAAAGCATCAGAAAAACTTTTATTCATGCATACCATTTCATTATCTTTCAATCTTCCCTTATCATCACTTAATTGCTTAAGAAAAGTTGCGTACCTTGGCACTTGCTCGATTGAAGCTACTAAAGGAATGTTTACCTTTGTTCCACGGAATGAATCCAATAGATTTTCCTCCAAACATCCTGTATGTCTTTGCGTGAACAATTGAGGATAGGGTGCAGGACAATTATTGGGTTGCATTGTTTCCTTCTTTGATTTCTTCTTCCTCCTTGTTGGATCTTGAGCAATTGTTGGAAATGAAGTTAAGTTTGCTCCAAAGTCTAGCTTTTCTTCCTCCTCACTTTTCATAGAATTCTCCTCATCGCTTGGCATTAGCACATGGGGCATGGCAATTGGTGATGGTTTCATTTCAGGGGTAGGAAGGACTGGTTCAACTAATGATGTAGAAGAAGGAAATGGGGTGTTTAATGACTCCATCTCTTTCGTTACCCTAGGTTGCTTGTCTTCCATTCCCATCGAATTGATCCCATATCTTTGAGCATGGTTTAATCCCTTGTCAACCTCCATGTTGTTCTTTTGTCCTTGAGCCACGTTCAAAGATGTTTGCAAGAATGATTGTTGGTGATGATTCACTCCTTGATTTGCAATCATAAGGCGCATGAAATTGACAATAGTATCTTGTTGGTCAGCAATTTGCTTGCTAAGCAACTGATATACTTTGTCCTTTTCTGTTACGAGTGATTGCACCACTTCTTTCATTTCCTTCATCTCTTTGTGCATTGATGATTCAGGCTCTGGCTCCTTAGGCTTGAGAATCTCTTCTGATGTGCTAAATTGATGAATGTTCTCTGCCATAATGTCGAGCAGCTTCCTAGCTTCCTTGGGTGTTTTGAGTGTCAAGCTACCTCCACTTTTTGCATCAATGTAGACTCAATCTTCATAAAACAATCCATCATAGAACTGTCGTATCAAGAGTTCCTCGCCTATGTTGTGGTAGGGGCAACTTTCACAAATCTTGTTGTACCTTTTCCAATATTAAAACCACTTCTCATTACGTAGTTGGCGACAAGAATTGATCTTGCTTCTGACGTCAACATGTTTGGCTTCTAGAAAGTATTGGTTCAAGAATGCTCTCTCCATTTCCTTCCAAGAAGTAATCGATTTTGATGGCAGACTCCAAAACCACTCTTCCGCTTTACCTTCCAATGTAATTGGAAAAGCTCGAAGCCTTGCTTGCTCTTCAAGCATCCTAAACATAGCACATTTGATGATGAAACGTCGCAAATGCTCATAAGGATTTTCATGGGGTTCCCCATGAAAAATTGTTAGCATACAGACAACTCTAGGCTTTAACTCGTAGGATAAATCTTCTGGATAATCAATGCAATGAGGCTTCAATTCACAGTTGAAATTCAACTCCCTTAGAGTAAGTGATTGCTCCATTGGATTTTCCTACAAATCAAAGATGATCAAGTGTAAAAGTAAAAAGGAAAAATAAAAAGGAAAACAAATATTTACAAATAACACAATCCAAAAGTAAAGAAATTAAAAGCACACTCTCTCCCCGGCAACGGCGCCAAAATTGTGATCGGTCGTTGATCAAATCACAAGATAATTCCCCACAAACCAATAACTACTAGCTAGGGCAAGTAGGGGTCGAATCCACAGGGAGAGAGGATAATTTCTTAACCAATTAATTATGTTAAAAGAGTAATTTGAAAGAAGAGATTTTTGGCAATTCTTAATTAAAACTAACAAAGTAAATTAAAAGCAAAGTAAAATGAGTAATCAACTATGTAAAACAAGCCTCCAATATAGAATCTATTTCACCTTTGACAAGATTAACATGGATCATCGACACAAAACATGAATTTGATATTAATTGACAATCAATTAAGCATCATAAATTATTCCAAAGTAGTATATATCCTAAGACGTAGGCTTCAACTTTCCTTAGAACAAAATAATCTCCCTAATATCTTAAACAACTCCACTTGAATAATTGGTATAGGAACAGACGTAATGCTAGTTCCAACATTCTAAGAAGATTAACCCGCATCTCGTTGACAATTAATCCCTAATATTCTAATTTCAGGTCTATTTCAACCCTTAGAACACGCATTAAGTTTAACTTATCCACATGCATGATAAATCAATACCAAACTTGTCTACATCAATTTCCCTCTCGGCCTAAAGATTTCAACAAGGTTTGATATCCCATTGAACCTAGGACTCCTAGAATTACAATTGTTACTTGGACCAATTTTAGCTTGACTCAACCTACTTGAATCTAACTTTAGCATTCATATTATCAAGATAAGTAGGCCTCCAAATCCATCAAGACATGAACACATAAAATGAAGTATAGAGATAAAAAACATATTCAAGTAGAAATCAAATTATTAAGAACAAAAGTATGCCCATAAATTAAATGTCAAAAGATCAATAAGATTCTACATTGGAGAAATAAAAGATTACCTACTCATAAATTGAGTAGCCATCAAAAGAAAAAGGAATAGGAAAACCTAAAGTATGCACGGCAGCTTCCTTAGCTCCAATCTCCAACCTAATTCTTCCAACCTCCCTTTTCTAGAGAGAAAAGGTGGCTATTTATACTAGAGACTTAGGGCTAGCTTAACCTAGGACAAGATAGTAATTTAAGCACATTAAACCACCTTTAATTGGGTTTAAAGTTGTCCTCTAGGTCTGGGCTATCCCTTAGTACCGAATTAGGGTTTATCATGTCATCTTGGGCTTGATTCATGGGCTTTCCAAGGTCCATCATGTCTGCAGAAATTTCAGGGGCATTTTCGGCCACGACAACGGCGAAACTGGGTTTCGACCAAAATACGAAAGTTGTAGATCTTGAAGTCAGCTTTCCAACGCTTTCTCATTTGCCTCATTCGGAGTTCTGGATCAAAAGTTATGGCCAAAATACAGAAGGGTCACCAAATCTAGAAACAAGTGAAGAGGCTTCAAGGTGAAGACACGCATGGCTGTTGGGTGATGCGAGCGCGGCATGGCCCCCTACTCCCCCTGGGCGCCCATGTCGAAGGCTTGAGCGCCCAGGGAGTTGGTTTCCGGCCCTAGGTCTCCTGCGCTCATGTTGGTGCTGGTGGCATGTCTCGACTAGCGTTGGGCGCCCATGTGGTATGCTTGGCACCCCATGTTGTTTGCCTCGCGACCCATGTACTCCAGTGCTACGACGCCTCTTGACATGTCTTCTTGCCTTGAAATTCAACCTTGCTCCTCTGCTTCAAACTCTTGAAAATCAATCTTATGATGATAAAATTGACTCTTCAAGCTCTTCAATCACGATCATATTGGCGCCATTCTTCATCCAAAATGTCCTTGGAAAATATTTGTGTAAATAATCATCCAAGAAGGCACCAAAAAGGCACAAAATTGGTGATTTTGCACTTTTCTTCCCTTTAACATCTATAAACACAAATATACCAAATACAAGGCGTAATCAAGCATAAAATACCCAAAAAGCATAGGAAAATGACCATAAAAAGATGCATAATTTTGGTCTGATCAATAGGTTTTCTAAGATGGCACACTTCATTGCATGTACTAAAACGGATGATGCCATTAATGTAGCTAATTTGTTCTTTAAAGAGATTGTTAGACTACTTGGAATGCCTAGGATGATTGTAAGTGATAGAGATGCTAAGTTCTTAAGTCACTTTTGGAGAACTTTATGGGCTAAGTTAGGTACTAAGTTGTTATTTGAACTACTTGTCATCCTCAATCCGATGGTGAAACAGAAGTAGTTAATAGGACTTTGTCTACCTTACTTAGGGCTTTAATTAAAAAGAACTTAAGAACTTGGGAGGATTGTCTACCTCATGTTGAATTTGCATACAATTGAAGCATACATAGCACCACTGGACATTCACCTTTTGAAACTATGTATGACTTTAATCCTTTAACCCCATTGGATTTGTTGAGTTTACCTTTGAGTGTGCAAGTCGACATGGATGGACAAAGGAAGGTCGATTTTGCTAGTGTTGCAGATTTGAGGACAAATCCTTTTCAAGGGAGAGGGGATGATGCGCCAGGGGCTTATCATGGTCTTGAAGAGCACAATGGAGCTAATGGAGATCATTCCTCGGATAAACTTGGAGATGTCTCGGATATTCAAGAAGCTGTTATGGTTGATCCCGGTTTAAAAGGAAGCATGGAGAAGATGCCATCGCACAAGACTAGCCATTGCATGGAGGGATCGCACATGACCGGCCATGGCATGGGCCAATCGCATAAGACTGGGCACAACCGGCCATTTGACCCTTTAGCCATTCCATTAGCTCCTATGACAAGGGCCTGGGGTAAAAGGTTCAAGGAAGTTTTATTGGGCTTGGTACGAACTCATCTTGAAGGTTTAAAGTCCATTGAAGATCAATTGGAGAGCATTGAAGACATCAAGCCAAGGAATATTCCCAACGATTCCAAGCTATGCACTTTACTTGAAATCATTGAGCATTAGGGCTTACATTCTGTAATTCGGCCAATTGGGCCTTTATTCTATTTTAGAATAGTTATTTATTTAGTCTAGAAGACATTGGGTTGGGCCTTGTTTGACTAAGTCCAATCCTTGCTTAATTAAGTTATGTTTTTTACTTTTCCTAGTAGGACAAGGTGTAAGTAATTTCCTTGTTCCTTCCTTTATGTGTAAACCGCCCTTGGGGAGGTTTAAGGGGGTATATGCGTCGACCCTATCACTATATAAAGGGTCCATCCCCCTCTTGTAAACATAAGTTGAGTTGATTAATAAAGTTGAGGATTATTTTCCCAAATTGATTATCTTAGCTTCATTGTTCTAGTTTGAGCAAACTTAGGGTTCTTCAATCTTGTAGAGTCCTAGCAAACAATTAGGTTGTGAATGCTTAATTGTTTGTGAATCTTGTGATCTTAGGTGTTCAATTGCAGGTCTAATTGAAGACCTAGGGTCGACGAACGAAGAGAGCTTGCTTTGTGAAGGTTGTCGACATACTTGTCTAGAAGTTGAAGAAGCTCAAGTAGATTCTTGGCGGGTCTCAAGGATAGATTAAAAAATCTAATACAATTAGATTCGTTTCACATGCCATGTCTTGCTTGGTCGACCATGGCAATATGACAGCAAGGTCCATCATGATGGTGAGACAAATACGTATTCTTTTGTTTGTGGTAAGCATCCTATTACTTGATTCCTTTTGTTGGTCCACTTAGATGTGCTAGGGGGGGGGTGAATAGCACTTTATCGAAATTTGGAGTTCACTGAAATGCGTTAAAGGCACTACTTCAGAGTATATTAAAGTCATCAGCGCAAAGCAGATAAATAAATAATAACTGAAAGCATGCGAAAATAAAAGGGAAATAACAAAGACGTTAACAGCTGAATAGTGGAAAAGGAAAGACTTTGAGAGAAGATAAAACTGGAACGATGAAGGGAAATAACAAGTGCCGCTGGTGCTTTTTCTATCTGTCTTACTTCCTGCAAAATCAGCATCATAATATCCTGAAAGATCCAACAGAGATCCTTTTGGATACCATAGACCTAAGCCAGTGGTTCCTTGAAGATATCTGAAGATTCTCTTTACAGCAATTAGGTGAGATTCTTTTGGACAAGATTGAAAACTAGCACAAAGACAAACACTAAAGAGTATATCAGGCCTACTAGCAGTGACTTAAAGTAGAGAGCCAATCATACCTCGATAGAGTTTTTGATCAACTACCTTACCTTTCTCATCAGAATCTAATTTAGTACTAGTGGCCATTGGTGTCTTCATTTGTTTGCAGTCCTCCATGCCAAATTTCTTTAACATTTCCTTTGTGTACTTGGACTGACTAATGAAGATACCTTCAGAGCATTGTTTGATTTGAAGTCCTAGGAAGAAATTTAATTCTCCCATCATGATCATCTCGAATTCTCCCTGCATTTCTCTAGCAAAATACTTGCACAAACTTTCATTAGTGGCTCCAAAGATAATATCATCAACATAAATTTGAACAATTAGGAAATCAGACTTTTTCTTTTTAATAAAAAAGAGTAGTATCTATACTTCCCCTTGTGAACCCTTTGTCTAGGAGAAATTTAGATAACCTTTCATACCAGGCCCGAGGTGCTTGCTTGAGTCCATAGAAAGCTTTGTGAAGTCTGTATACATGATCCGGAATTGCTGTCTTCAAAGCCTGAAGTAATCTGATTGCTTCGAGTCTTGCTATATGAGCAAAGGTCTCGTCGTAATCTATTCCTTCTTCTTGGTTGTATCCCTTTGCAACTAATCTTGCTTTGTTCCTCACAACTCTGCCATTCTCATCAAGCTTGTTCCTGAATACCCATTTTGTGCCAACGATAAGATGATTTGCTGGCGGTGGCACTAATGTCCAAACATTGTTTCTTTCAAACTGATTAAGTTCTTCTTGCATCGCAATCATCCAACTTTCTTCTTTTTCAGCATCTTCAAATACCTTTGGCTCAATTTGGGATATGAAGGCAGGATACTCGCATTCTTCTCTAAGTGCTCCTCTTGTTCTCACACTTTCATTTTGGATTTCCAATTGATCAAATCAGGAGGATGACTCTTTCCATATTTCCATGCCTTTGGGAGATCTTCATGTTGTTGTTCTTGCCTCTGGAGAGTTTCAATTGGTGGATCTTCCTTAGTCTCTTCAGTGGCCTTCTCATCAGTGTCATCAGTGGTCACAGTTTCTTTCTTGTTCGTCTCATTAATACCTGCATCATCATCATCTTGCACAACCTTTCTCGGTGCACTATCAGTCTCATCAAAAACAATATGAATAGATTCTTCAACTACTAAGGATGTTTTGTTAAACACTCTATAAGCTTTTGAGTTCAAAGCATATCCAAGGAAAATTGCTTCATCACTACGAGCATCAAATTTGCCAATGGGGTGTTTGCCATTGTTGAGAATAAAACATTTACAAACAAATTTTCTAAAGTGAGAAATATTGGGCTTTCAGCCTTTGTAAAGTTCATAGGGTGTTTTTGAAAGAATAGGTCTAATTGAAACACGGTTTAAAATATAAGCAGCAGTATTAGTGGTTTCAGCCCATAAGTATTTTGGAAGATTGTTCTCACAAAGCATTGTTCGAGCCATGTCCTTTAAAGTTCTGTTCTTCCTTTTCACCACTCCATTTTGTTGTGGTGTTCTGGGAGTAGAAAAGTTATGTTGAAAACCATTTTCATTACCAAAAATTCTCAAAGACATGACTATCAAACTCACCACCATGGTCACTTCTAAAACTTATAATAGTGAAGCCTTTTTCATTTTGGACTCTCTTACAGTGATTACCAAAAACATCAATAGCTTCATCTTTATGACTAAGGAAATGAACCCAGGTAAATCTAGAAAAGTCATCAACTATGACAAAACCATAAGATTTACCTCCCATGCTAGTGACATCAATGGGGCCAAACAAGTCTAGATATAGCAATTCCAACGCTCTTGTTGTTGATTCTACATTTTTGGATTTGAAGGAGCTCCTGACCTGTTTTCCAAACTGACATGCTTCACAGATTTTGTTAGTATTGAAATTCAATTTAGGTAAGCCCGAGACAAGATCCTTACTAATAAGTTTGGCGATGGTGCATAGGCTTGGATGACCAAGTCTCTTAGGCCACAACCAGCTATAAGTGGCATCATTCACCATGAGACACACATCCTTGCTCAGTTGCAAGTCATCCAGGTGGACAATATATACATTTCCGTGTCTCTTTCCGATGAAGATAAGCTTGTTTGTATTGATGTCAATAACCTTGCAGCTTCTGAAGTCGAAGATGACTCTCCATCCCTTGTCACAAAGTTGACTAATACTCAGCAGATTATATTTGAGACCTTTCACAAAAAGTAAATTCTTTATTGTTGTTGTGCTGGCTTCAATAGTAGCAACTCCTTGCACTTTTCCTTTATCTCCAAAGGTGACATTTTTTCCTTCCTTCTTAGTGAGACTAATGAACTGTTCCTTATCACCGGTCATATGTTTGCAGCAGCCGCTATCAAGGTACCACAACTTCCTCTTTTGCAGTTGAGCCTTCAAACATTCCTTGTTCTGCTCCTGCTCAACCTGCAAGCACAGTTCTTTAGTTTGCAGATTTTGGTACCCATATTGCTATGGGTCCTTGATGGTTAGTAACAACATAAGTTCCTTTAGGCACCCAGATCTTTTTGATCTTAGGTAGATTCCAGTCCTTCTGATAACAGTTAGGGGATTGATGTCCTCTTCTTCCACAGATATAGCATACCATGGCTTTTGGCCTAAAGTTTCTTTGATTCCTGTTACCAATGAAGTGATTGCTTCCAGAGGATTTAGTGACTTTAATGTCGACTTTCTTGAGCTCACTCTACTCATGCTCAAGTTTCACTTTTTCTCTATTACATGCTTTAGTGCTTCCTCAACAGTGTTCTTTGATTCATGCATGCTCGTTAGTTCCTTCTTTAAACATTCTAAATCATTCATCAATCCAGAATTCATTTTCTTAAGAGCTTTATATCTTGCAGCAAGTTTCTCAAAATCATAATATAAGAGATCAAATTCAAACTGCAATTCCTCAAATGAAACAACAAAATCAGTAACTACCTCAGTTTCATTCTCTTTGGCCATGAGGCAGAGGTTGACTTTAATGTCTTCTTAAGCATCACTGGTTTCTGATGAATAAGTGTCACTGTCATACCAGGTTCCAGCCATCATTTCCTTCTTCTTTTTCTTCTTGTCCTTCTTCTAATTCTCATTGTTGTTCAATGGACATTCTAGCTTTATGTGTCCTGACTTTCTACATCCATAACAGATTACAGGGGTCTGTTTGCTGACTTCACCCTTGAGTTTTTCTTTCTTGAAGTTCTTCTTATACAGTCGATTCCTTCTTCCAATGGGTTTTTTGTATATCCTTGTGAAGAGAGCAGTCTCTTCATCAGATTTCCTCATCAGAGTCATCAATGGACAAACTTTCGATTTCTTCTTCAAGAGCAGAGACCTTCAGGGCTAGACCTCTTTTCTTCTCAGCAGCCTTTCTCTTCTCGTCATCATCACAGCTTTTCAGTTCTACTTCATGAGTGAGTAGAGATCCACAAATCTCATCAAAGGTGGTTTCATTGAGATTCCTTGACTCACGTATGGCTGTAGTCAGAAGATTTCATGACTTTGGTAGTGCTCTTAACAGCTTCTTGACTCGTTCACTTTCTGGTATGGCCTTTCCCAAGTGACTCAGTCTATTGGTGATACTGCTGAATCTGTCGATCAGTGAAGTCACTGTCTCATCTGGAATCATTTTCATATTCATATTGCAGCAGACTGATCTTTGATTCCTTGACTTGAGAAGTACCTTCATGAGTGACTCTGAGTTTCTCCCATACTTCCTTTGCGTTAACACAAGTAGAAACTCTGTTGAACTCAGTGAAATTAAGAGCACAGTGAAGAGTATTAATGGCTTTGTAGTTCAGTCGGAACTTCTTAATATCATCTTATGTCCATTCGGCTCTAGACTTGTCAACAGTTTCTTCTCTAACCTTCTTTGTTGGTTTCCATGGTCCATCTTGTATGATTTCCCACATTTCATAGTCAGTTACATAGATGAAGTTCATCATACGGGACTTCTAGAATTGATAGTTGGTGCCATCAAAGAGAGGAGGACGGTTGATTGAATGTCCTTCAGCAGCTATGTTGAGACTTGATGAAGTTGCCATCTTTGGATCACTCTTGTGGCTGTCAGTCCGATCTACTCAAGAGCCGGGCTCTGATACCAATTGTTGGTCCACTTAGATGTGCTAGAGGGGGTGAATAGGACTTTATCGAAATTTGGCGTTCACTGAAATGCGTTAAAGCCACTGCTTCATAGTATATTAAAGTCACCAGCACAAAACAGATAAATAAATAATAACTGAAAGCATGGGAAAATAAAAGGGAAATAACAAAGACGTTAACAGCTGAATAGTGGAAAAATAAAGAGTTTGAGAGAAGATAAAACTGGAACGATGAAGGGGATGATGGAAGATTGGAGACACGTCGATTTATAGAGGTTCGGCCTTTCACACCTACGACCTCTACCTTGGATACCCAAGAAGGATTTCCAAATCCACTAAACAGTGAAGTTAACTAGGTCTTCACAAAACCTATTACAATCCCAAAGCTTCAAATCCAAAGCTTTGACACCGAGTGCAAACTCACACTCAATACAATCCCCAAGTGCAAACCCACACTTGTAAAAACACAAATAAACAAGTATCAGAGTGTAAAAGTGATCTCAACAGATCTGAATACACATAATCAGGCCTAAAACAATCTAAAGGTATGAACTTTAAGCGCTAATGCATGTTTCAAAGCTAAACAAGAATAAACAAAAATAAGAACAAGACTTGGATGTTAGGGATGTTGAAATTCTGGAGAGAGAAAAATGATATGTTCTTCAATTTTGCTCCAAAACTTAAACTCAAACGGTTAGATTTGAGTATTTATACTTCTCTCTAGCAAACTAGCCGTTTGGTTTGAAATTCAAACCATTTTCCCGTTTTTCTTGTCTTTTAGTCGCGCCAGCTGTTGACAGCTTTAGCGCGTCCGTACGACGTTGATCGCTTCAGCGTGTCCGTACTGTTTGTCCCGTAGCTGCTAGTTGCCTTTGCTTCTAGATCATTGATCCCAATAATGTCTTCGAGTTTTCTTCCTATTTCAGAATTTGTTCTTGACTTGATGACTTCTTCACACATGCTGTCTTGATTGCATTGCTTCAATTCTGAATTCTTCTTTCTAAAATGACTGTCTTTGACTTCAATGGTCTTATTTACAATTCTTGAACTTCTTAAGCATCAAAGACTTCATGGCATTCTTCTACATTAGTGTCCTTAATGTAGTATCCTTTTTTAAGGATTTACAATGCTACAACCTTTCTCTATTGAAGGCTTTACTCCACACTAAGTGGATATGTTAGCTTACATAAATGGGCTCATTTTGTTATCATCAAAAACAACAGGGTTCAACACCTTTATCACCTCAAGAAGCTATAAAAGATCAATTGAAATTGAAAGAGGATTTTGCTAAATTGGAATCAGAATATAGGATTCAAGAAAAGGCTAAGAATGTTCGTTCTAGTGTGAATTGCATTGACAACAAATCTGTTTTGGTTGACAAGCATGCTAGTTCTATGAAAGTTGTTAAGGAGTGTATGTTAGCTACTAAGAGTGAGATTAAAGAAGCTTTGAATGATAATTCTATTTTGATCTTGCTTTTGCTTAAAAATACACTTGTTGCTACTAACAACTTCGAACGAGAGCTTCCAAGCAACATTGTATATCTTTTGAGAGATTATGTAGATATGTTTCCTGAGGAAATTCCTAGTGGTTTACCACCAATTAGGGGGACTGAACATCAAATTGTCTTCATCCCTGGAGCGTAAATATCTAATAAGCCAGTTTATAGGACAAATCCTGAAGAAACAAAGGAGCTAGAGAAGCAAGTTGGAGAGCTACTACAAAAAGGTTTTGTGCAGGAAAGCCTTTCTCCATGTGCAGTTCCTGTTTTGCTTGTTCCTAAGAAGGATGAAACTTGGAGAATGTGTGTTGATTGTAGAGCAGTAAACAACATAACGGTAAAGTATCGTCACCCTATTCCTAGATTAGATGATATGCTTGATGAATTGCATGGTGCTTGCTTATTTTCAAAGATTGATTTAAAGAGTGGTTATCATCAAATTTGCATGAAAGAGGGTGATGAATGGAAAACTGCCTTTAAAACTAATCTAGGATTGTATGAATGGTTAGTTATGCCTTTTGGATTGACTAATGCAGCTAGTACTTTCATGAGGTTAATGAATCATGTTTTGAGAGCTTATATTTGCAAGTTTGTTGTTGTTTATTTTGATGATATACTTGTGTATAGCCGAAACCTAGATGATCATATTAAGCACTTGCGTTGTGTGTTAGATGTACTTAGGGTTGAGAAGTTGTATGCTAACCTTAAGAAGTGCAAATCATGAAGAAACAAAGGAGCTAGAGAAGCAAGTTGGAGAGCTACTACAAAAGGGTTTTGTGCGAGAAAGCCTTTCTCCATGTGCAATTCCTGCTTTGCTTGTTCCTAAGAAGGATGAACTTGGAGAATGTGTGTTGATTGTAGAGCAGTAAACAACATAACGGTAAATTATCGTCACCCTATTCCTTGATTAGATGATATGCTTGATGAATTGCATGGTGCTTGCTTATTTTCACAGATTGATTTAAAGAGTGGCTATCATCAAATTCGCATGAAAGAGGGTGATGAATGGAAAACTTCCTTTAAAACTAATCTAGGATTGTATGAATTGTTAGTTATGCCTTTTGGATTGACTAATGCAGCTAGTACTTTCATGAGGTTAATGAATCATGTTTTGAGAGCTTATATTGGCAAGTTTGTTGTTGTTTATTTTGATGATATACTTGTGTATAGCCGAAACCTAGATGATTATATTAAGTACTTGCATTGTGTGTTAGATGTATTTAGGGTTGAGAAGTTGTATGCTAACCTTAAGAAGTGCACCTTTTGCACAAACAAGCTTGTGTTTCTTGGTTTTGTGGTGTCATCACAAGGTATAGAAGTTGATGGGGAGAAGATCAAAGCAATCAAAGATTGGCCAACCCCCACCAACGTTGGTCAAGTGATATCTTTTCATGGACTAGCCGGATTCTATAGGAGGTTTGTTAAGGACTTTAGCACCTTAGCTGCCCTTATTACAAGTGTGATGAAGAAGAATGCACCATTCAAGTGGGGAAATGAACAACAAGAAGCATTTGAGACCTTGAAGGAAAAACTACCTAATGCTCCTTTGCTTGTTTTACCTAACTTTAACAATACTTTTGAGATTGAATGTGATGCAGCAGGGGTTGGAATTGGAGCTGTTTTAATGCAAGGTGGGAAGCCCATAGCTTATTTTAGTGAGAAGTTGAATGGGGCTGCATTGAATTATCCAACCTATGACAATAAGTTGTATGTTCTTGTGAGGCCATTACAAACATGGCAACACTATCTTTGGCCTAAAGAGTTTGTGATTCGCACGGATCATGAAAGCTTGAAGTATTTGAGAGGCCAACATAAGTTGAACAAACGACATGCTAAGTGGAGTGAGTTCATTGAGAGTTTTCCTTATGTGGTGCGCTATAAGCAAGGTAAGGAGAATGTTGTAGCTGATGTTTGATCAAGGAGGTATGTCTTACTTTCCATGCTTGATTCTAAGTTTCTTGGATTTGAGTTTATTAAGGAATTGTATGCTAATGATGTTTACTTTGGTGAAATCTTTAAAGCATGTGAAAATTCTGGATTTGGAAACTAATATAAGCATGATGGATTTTTGTTTAAAGAATCTAGATTGTGTGTGCCTTCTTGCTCATTGTGTTATGTTCTTATGAGGGAATCGCATGAAGGGGGTTTAATGGGTCACTTTGGTGTTGATAGAACATATGAGATATTGCATGAACACTTCTTTTGGCCTAAGATGCAATATGATGTAGGAAAGCATGTTTCTAGTTGCATTGTTTGTTTGCAAGCTAAATCTACATCTAAGCCCCATGGATTGTATACTCCTTTTCCTATTCCTTATGAACCATTGACTCATATTAGCATGGATTTTATGTTAGGATTACCTCGTTCTAAGAGAGGTGAAGATTATATCTTTGTGGTTGTTGATAGGTTTTCTAAGATGGCACACTTCATTGCATGTACTAAAACGGATGATGCCATTAATGTAGCTAATTTGTTCTTTAAGGAGATTGTTAGGCTACATGGAATGCCTAGGACGATTGTGAGTGATAGAGATGCTAAGTTCTTAAGTTACTTTTGGAGAACTTTATGGGCTAAGTTAGGTACTAAGTTGTTATTCTCAACTACTTGTCATCCTCAAACCGATGGTCAAACTGAAGTAGTTAATAGGACTTTGTCAACCTTGCTTAGGGCATTAATTAAGAAGAACTTAAGAACTTGGGAGGATTGTCTACCTCATGTTGAGTTTGCATAGAATAGAAGCATACATAGTACTACTGGATATTCACCTTTTGAAACTGTGTATGGTTTTAATCCTTTAACCCCATTGGATTTGTTGAGTTTACCTTTGAGTGTGCAAGTCGACATGGATGGTGAAAGAAAGGCCGATTTTGTTAAGGATCTTCATGCTAAGGTTAGAGCTCAAATTGAGAAGAAAACACAACACTACATGAAGGTTGCTAACAAGGGGCGCAAAGAGATCATCTTTGAACCTGGAGATTGGGTTTAGTTGCATCTAAGGAAGGTGAGGTTCCCTGAAAAGAGAAAGTCTAAGTTCTTACCTCGTGGAGATGGTCCATTCCAAGTCTTGGAGAGGATCAACAACAATGCCTACAAGCTAGATCTTCCTAGAGAATATGGCAATGTAAGTGCTACTTTTAATGTTTCAGACTTATCCTTGTTTGATAGCGATGCAGATTTGAGGACAAATCCTTTTCAAGGGAGAGGGGATGATGCGTCAAGGGCTTATAATGGACATGAAGAACACAATGGAGATCATGGAGGGGATGATCAAGGAGTACAAGGAAGCATGGACAAGCTTAAAGGAGAGGATGGAATCGCAAGGTTTCATGAAGATGCCAATGGAATCACACCAAAGATGCCATTAGGTCATGAAGATGCCATTTGATCCTTTGAATATGCCTTTAGGTCTGATGACAAGAGCAAGAGCTAAGAAGTTCAAAGATGCATTAACAAGCTTTGTTTGAACTCATCTTGAAGGCTTGAAGTCCATTGAAGATCAATTGGGAAGCATTGAAGTCGACATCATCAAGAATATTCCCAACGATTCCAAGCTTTGCGCTTTACTTGAAATCGTTAAACCCTAGAGCTTGCATTGTGTAATTCGGCCATATGGGCCTTAATTCTATCTTAGTTTAGCTATTTAATTAGTCTAGAAGACATTGGGTTGGGTCTTGTTTGACTAAGTCCAATCATTGCTTAATTAAATTATGTATTTACTTTTCCTAGTAGGACAAGGAGTAGGCTATTTCCTTGATCCTTCCTCTTAAGTGTAAACCGCCTATGGAAGGAGGTTAAGGGGGGTTATGCGTCGACCCTTTCCCTATATAAAGGGTCCATCCCCCTCTTGTAAACACAAGTTGAATTGATTAATAAAGTTGAGGTTTTACACCCAAATTGATTATCTTAGCTTAATTGTTCTAGTTTGAGCAAACTTAGGGTTCTCCAATCTTGTAGAGTCCTAGCAAACAATTAGGTTGTGATTGCTTAATTGTTTGTGAATCTTGTGATCTTAGGTGTTCAATTGCAGGTCTAATTGGAGACTTGGGGCCAACGAGAGAAGAAGTAAGCTTTGTGAAGATCATTGATTTACTCATCTAGAAGAGTTGGTGTTTCAAGTTGACTTTGGTGGCTATTCAAAGGGTAGATTTGAATCTAACACAACTAGATTTGTATCAGATCCCCCCAGAGTCACGATGACAGGGTTCTCCGGACCTGCACATCGCGACACTACCTAGTGACAGTAGCCTTAAATTTTGACATTTACCAAGAGACTGAGGTATGGGGCCACATAGGCTATTAGCTACTAGAATGTGTTCACTTTATAAAGATAAATTTCCCAAAGAAGGTATTCTTCCGACCAAATTGTTTCCATGTAAATGGAGGAGTTGCAAGGTTTTTAGCTTACCAAGGGAATGAGGAATAGTGCCTGTTAGTTGGTTGTTGTCAAAACTCAATCCAATTAGATTTACAAGATTTGTTATCCCATAAGGTATTCTGCCTCTTATTTTGTTACTACCAAAATACATGATGGCAAGTGTTGATGAAAGATTGGTTTTGAAATTTGGTAGCGGACTCCCAAATTGATTCCTAGGCCCTAGCTATACTAAAACTATAAAGCTCGCTGCAGTTAGTTAAAAGGTAATAAAATCTAAATCGCCATCTAGATTCTAGATTATTATATTCCAAATTTAGGAACCTCAAATTTTTAAGTTGTTGAAAATTAATGGACACTTGGCCACTGAAAGAATTACGAGAAGCATCTAAGATTTCTAACTTGAAGCATTGGATAGTGACACATGCAAAGTTCCACTGAGATTATTAGCAGCAACAATCAAATCTTTCATGTTGGGGAATATTGAACCTAATTGGAATAATTTTTTGAAGGATTAGTAAAGTACGGATGGGAAATAAGGGGTTTTTTAAAGGAAAAGAAGGGAATGACCCATTCATGTTTGGATAGTTTAAAATATGAAAAATAAGGAACATGAGGGATCATCTAGCATTTTATAAATAAAAACTTTGTTGGAGTACCAAAAAGGTGGACTTATAAGGATCTTGGAGGACCAACTTTGGTCCACCAAAACCTATAGACCAATTTTAATTTCCAATCCAAACATAAAACTTTAGCCAATAAAAACTCCCTTCTTGTCCGGTCCCTTATTGGTCCCTCAATCCAAACACACTATATGTTAACAGAAAGACTTCCATAGAATTGATTACACCTAAGATTTCGAGGTAAGAGGCATTATAAAAGGGATCAATGGAGCCAGAGAAATTGTTTATTTCTAGCTTAACAGAAACTAACCTTTTTAGCTGGTGGAAGGTATCAGGAATTTTCCTTGCAACTTGTTATATCTTAAAACGATATCTTGGAGAGTGGAAACATTCCCAAGCCGGAAGGTTTCTTGAGTGAGGTTGGGACAATAAGACAAATTGGTTGGTATGGTTCCACCAAAGGAATCATTTGACAAAATCAAAGATTTTAGCCTTGAAAGCCCACCAATTTCTGCAGGGATGAGGCCATTCAAGCTGTTGTTGGCTAGATTGAAGAACCTAAGGAAACTGAGGTTCCCTATATGTGGAGATAAGGTACCACTCAACTCTTGCCGGCTCAAGTCCATTATGGTGATCCTTTGATGCCTTCGCCCACAAGTTACTCCTTTCCATTGGCATAAGGCTACGGAGTCGTTCCATGAGGTTGTGACTCCAAAGGGATCGCCATGAATTTGTGACTTTATGGCAAGCAATGTTTGACGGTCTTTGTTATGTCCATTGACAGTGACTCCGATGTTGGAACTTGAAAAGCATCCTACAAGCAACAGACTGGCACACCAGAATAGAGTGGCCAATCTTCAAAGTGAACTATATATGATTTTTTGACTTGCCATTTGTACAACAAGGGAAAGGGTTTCTTTTGAATATGGCAATTCTAGTTATATATATATACTAGTTTCTGGCCCGCACTCTGCAGCGGGTCAAAAATTTTATGAAGGAATTTTTATAAGACATTCATTAAATAATGAACACAAAAACCATAATTCATCGATAACTAAGTAGTACAATATTCACTTTACATATAGTTATGTGATTAAATGTAAGAGTAATACAAAAAAGAAATTAACAATAATAAAGGAGAAAATAGTATAAAGTAAAAAAAAAATATGAGAGCCATTTGATAAATAATCCAAATAAGAGAATGTTCGTTGATGGAGAGGAAACATAAGAGTAGACACTTGAATCATCTTAATCGGACAAATAAAACAAAAAATACAAAAATAAAAGCCAAAGCGTGAATCGTCCAAGACATAATTGTAAAGGATTAAATAACATAAATTTATAAAAGTATGAGGATCATTTGATAAATAATCTAGTAAAAAAATATTTGTTTATGCAGACCAAGCATAAAAATCCATTCTTGAACCCTCCACGAAACTCATTAATCAAATCCAACTTTCAGGCCCTTAACGAAAGTCGTAAATCACATAATAACCTTTTAACAGACACTTGAACAACCTCAATCGGACAAGTGGACTGAAACTTATACAATATAGATAGACCGGCAATCGAGAGCACAAAATTTCAGAAGTAATTTTTAGAATCAAAACATTAAAATTGGCTTTTGAGTCCTTCATGGAATTTGTAGATCATAAAATTACCTTTTAATAGAAACTTGAATCACCTTGATCGGACAAGCAAATCAAAAAATAAAAGAATTAAAGTCGAAACGTTCAATCGTCCAACCCAGAATTTGTGATGGACTAAATAGCATAAATTATAAAAGTGTATGGATCTTTTGATAAATAAACCAGTAAAAAAATAATTGTTTATGGAGACCAAACATAAAAATTCATTCTTGAACCCTCTTCGAAACTCATTAATCAAATCCAGCTTTCAGGCTCTTAAAGAAAGTCATAGATCACACAATAACTTTTTAACCGACACTTGAACAACCTCAATCGGATAAGTGGACCGAAACTTATACAATATCAGATAGATCGGCAATCGAGAGCACAAAATTTCAGAAGTAATTTTTAGAATCAAAACATTAAAATTGGCTTTTGAATCCTTCATGGAAGTTGTAGATCATGAAATTACCTTTTAATAGACACTTGAATCACCTTGATCGGACAAGCAAAACGAAAAACAAAAGAATTAAAGTCGAAACGTTCAATCGTCCAGTCTTGATATTGTGATGGACTAAATAGCATAAATTATAAAAGTATAGGGATCTTTTGATAAATAATACAGTAAAAAAAGTATTTGTTTATGGTGACCAAACATAAAAATTCATTCTTGAACCCTCCACGATACTCATTAATCAAATCCAGCTTTCAGGCCCTTAACGAAAGTCGTAGATCACACAATAACCTTTTAACCGACACTTGAACAACCTCAATCGAACAAGTGGACCGAAACTTATACAATATTAGATAGACCAGCAATCGAGACCATAAAATTTCAGAAGTATTTTTTAGAATCAAAACATTAAAATTGACTTTTTAGTCCTTCATGGAAGTTGTAGATCATGAAATTACCTTTTAATAAACACTTGAATCACCTTCGGACAAGCAAAACAAAAAATAAAAGAATTAAAGTCGAAACGTTCAATCGTACAACCCAGAATTTGTGATGGACTAAATAACATAAATTATAAAAGTATAGGGATCTGTTGATAAATAATCCAGTAAAAAATATTTGTTTATGGAGACCAAACATAAAAATTCATTCTTGAACCCTCCACGATACTCATTAATCAAATCCAGCTTTCGGGCCCTTAACGAAAGTCGTAGATCACACAATAACCTTTTAACTGACACTTGAACAATCTCAATCGAACAAGTGGACCAAAACTTATACAATATTAGATAGACCGGAAATCGAGACCACAAAATTTCAGAACCATTTTTTAGAATTAAAACATTAAAATTGGCTTTTGAATCTTTCATGGAAGTTGTAGATCATGAAATTACCTTTTAATAAACACTTGAATCACCTTCGGACAAGCAAAACAAAAAATAAAACAATTAAAGCCGAAAAGTTCAATCGTCCAATCCAGAATTTGTGATGGACTAAATAACATAAATTATAAAAGTATAGGGACCATTTGATAAATGATCCAACAAAAAAATATTTGTTTATTGAGAGCGGGACCCACCAATTGTACCTTTGATCCAAACTTCCCAAAACGCCCTCAACCATCAACTGAAATAACAAAAAAAACCAAGCACGAAAGTACCAAAATACCCCTGACAATTCGTTCTTGAGTGAATGTGATGAGATTTTTCAACTGATTTTTTTGGTAGTTTTATGCCTCTTATTATTATTATTATAAAATATTTTATATATATATATATAAAATATAATATAATATATATATATATTGTTATAGATGTTATAGATATATATGAAAAAGATTCGTGAATTGATATCAGATCAATGAAAAAGGCAGGTTAGTGACTTGGAGAGTTCTAAGAAGTAGTCAAACGTGGCACCCTAGCAACTTGAATTTGCTATGATTTTGATTTTGGCAAGAGGATGCAATTTTACAATTTTCATTTGGCTAAATACCCAAAAATATCCCTATGTTTTTTTTTTTGGAAAAAAATAATTCCTTAAGTTTTTTTGAGACAAATTAATCCCTTACGTTTCAAAGTGAGCCCTGTTCGTCCTTTTTGACGGTTCGTTAGTCACGTGACTAATGGCCGTCAGATTTGCTGACGTGGCTTTTCAACATTAGCATGTTTGGCCACATGTCAAGTGGGTCCCACAAAAAAATAATTCGAAAAAAAGAATTGCTAAATACCCAAAAAAATCCATTAAAATTTTCTTTTGGAATAAAATTCCCTTATGTTTTTTTGGGACAAATTAATCCCTTCCATTTAAAAAAGTGAACCACATTAGTCCTTTTTTGATGCGCCAAGGGCTTATCATGGTCTTGAAGAACACAATAGAGATCATGGAGAGGATGTGCAAGGACTGCAAGGAAGCAAGGACAAGCTTGAAGATCATGGAGATTGCGCACAACTTGTTCCAAGCACCAAGGAGATGCCAAAGATGCCATTTGAGATCATGGAGAGGATGTGAAAGGGCTACAAGGAAGCAAGGACAAGCTTGAAGATCATGGAGATTGCGCACAACTTGTTCCAAGCACCAAGGAGATGCCAAAGACGCCATTTGATCCATTAAAGATGCCATTAGGTCCGATGACTAGAGCAAGAGCTAAGAAGTTCAAAGATGCATTAACAAGTCTTGTTCGAACTCATCTTGAAGATTTGAAGACCTTTGAAGATGTTTTGAGCAAGAATATTCCAATCGATTCAAAACTCTTTACAATCGATTCTAGGAATATTCCAACCGTTTCCAAGTTATGCACATTGCTTGCAATCGATGAGCATATGGGTTAGATTGAGCAATTCAGCCATTGTGGGCTTTATTCTATCTTAGATAGCTATTTAATTGGTCTAGATGACATTGGATTGTGATGCGCCTAAGGCTTATCATGGAGGGAATGATGCGCCAATGACTTATCATGGACTTGAAGATGACAATGGAGAACAAGGAGAGGATATGCATGGGCTGCATGGAGGCATGGAGATAACGATGGACTTGTTTCAAGACCAAAGAAGGTGCCAATCGATCCATTATGCTTGATTCTAGATGGCCGGATTGACATCGTGGCATGAGCCCATTAACATTAGTTTGCTTTGTTTGGGATTAATTCTATCTTAGATTAGATTATTTTTAAATTTGGATGTTATTTGAGTTGGGCCTTGTTTGACTAAGTTCAATCCTTGTTTAATTATGCTTTTATTTCCTTTTCCTAGTTGGGCTTGGACTAGTTTTTCCCTAGCCCTTATGCTTGGACGAAATTATGGTTTTTATTTTAGGTTTTTGGTTGACCCTATCACTATATAAGGGTTCAAATAGCTCTTGTAAACATAAGTTAAGTCAAGTTATCAATAAAATTGAGGTTTATTCACCAATATCGATTATTTGGCTTCTTTGTTCTAGTTTGAGCATACTTAGGGTTCTTTAATCTTGTAAACATTTAGGTTGTGATTACTTGGTTGTTTGTAAATCTTGTGATCATAGGTTGACAATTGCAGGTCTAATTGAAGATCTAAGGCCGACGAAAGAAGAGGATTGATCTTGTGAAAGTTGTCGACATACTCATCTAGGAGTTGAGGAAGTTCAAGTTGATCTTTGGCGGGTCTCAAGGATAGATTTGAATCGAAAACCATTAGATTCGTATCAATTGGTATCAGAGCATAGGTTGTCATCTTCAATCGGTAAATTTATCATTCTATTCATCAATCATTAAGTTTTTCATACATTTCATTCATCTAGTTGAAAACTCAAAAAAATCAGAAACTTTGAAAATTTATTGTGGATTCATCTTAACACCGTTTGACTTGAAATTTCAGATTTGGAGTCCTCATAACTAGTAGTTCAATCGAAAAATATCAGAAAAATAAAAAAAAATTCGATCAGAAACTTTGAAAATTTTTGTTCTGGTTAGTTTGAGGTCAGAAAGATTTGAAATTTGTGATTTAGAGTTCTTTTAGTGTGATCTTTCTAGGAAAATTATTGAAAACAATAAAAAAAAATCTTTGTTGTTATCGAAAATTTTCAGATTTAGTGTTCTTACCTAGGGTTTTTGGGGATTAGGGTTTTGTTTTGTGCAATTGATTCAATTGGTTGCAATTAATCCTAATTGATTGTTTGTTTGAGGTTCTTGGGTTGTTTTTGCTGTGATTGAAGATTTAATTTGAAGAATTTCAGGCCCTATTGGATTCAAGTTGTACAAAATTGGATTTAAGTGGTACTAGGGTTCTTGATGAAATTGAATTGGTTGAATTGTGTTTTGTGGGTTTTGATTGTATTTGTGCAGCAAGCTTGGGCGATATAAGGAGGCTACAAATTGGTTTGAGATCCCTTTTCCTTAATTCACAAAAGTTTTGCTACTAATTGTTTGTTTGTTTGTTCCTCAAGTGGGTCCTATTGAAGCTTGTAAAAGGCATAATCTGGTGAGATCATCAAGAGAGTAGTGGACCGCCAATCCATAGGTTGAGTGCAAACACGAGAGCACAATAAGGTATACACACACACACACTTGTGAGAATTTTTATTACTAACTTTTCCTTTGTGTAGGTACAATGGGATATGGAAAAGATGGAGAAAATAAGGCCAATTTGGCTACCTTAATGCAAAATCTAATGCAAAGAATGGAGACCTTGGAAAAAGAAGTGCATTTGACCAAGGAGAGTTCTACATCATCTAGAAGCTCATGGGAAACTCCTAACAAGTAAGATGAAAAAATTCCATTCGAGGATAAGGAGAGTGAGAAAAACAAGTTTGTAAGTCCCAAAACCGAAAGTAAGGGTGCAACAAGTTCATCATCTACGACTCACATTAAGTGTAGTGAAGAGGAAGGTGATTTCACCACTACAGAAAAACAGTAAAATAGCGGCGTTTTTTTTTTACATAAACGCCGCTATTTAGAATAGCGGCGTCTGATAAGGCGCCGCCAGAGGCGCCGTTATAAAAAATGCCGTTATTTTGCGGCGTCTTAAATAAAAACACCGCTATCCGTATAACGGCGTCTAGACGCCACTATTTAGAGGCGTTTAGACGCCGTCATACAATTTTCCCAAAAGAACTAAGTTTTTTTTAAAATTATATATAGCGNCTAGACGCCGCTATTTAGAATAGCGGCGTCCAGACGCCGCTATCCGCTATTTAGAATTACAACTACCTACTTCTAAACATTCTAAACCCTATAGCTTAGGTTGGATCAATGATAGAGAAGAAATTAGGGTTAACAAACAAGTTTGGTTACTCTTTCTTTGGGCAGGTACAAAGAGGATGTCTTGTGTGATGNGCTACCAATGCGAGCTTGTCATGTTTGCTTGGGAAGCCTTGGCAATATGACAACAAGGTG
>AWWV01014953.1:0-13846 GCA_001974805.1 Corchorus capsularis
TTTACATCTCTGCAGGTTACTAAAGACTAAGTAAAGAGAAAGCAAGTCAGAAGAGAAAAACAAACCTTATGAGGTCCAAAACTCAATTCAAGATGTAATATGCAAAGCCAAGGGAATTGTAAATAAAGCTCCCCTTTTTGTATTTTTATTACTTTTATTTAGTACTTTGGGGATATATCTAACTAGTGCAAATGAATAAATGAGAAATAATAGATTCTTTTTTTTATTAATTTCCTAATTTCCGTTTTTTTTACTTTGCAATAACAATACTACATTACAATTATTTAATAACCAATGAAGATGCGGATGCAATATCTGACTAATTGCTAAATTGAGGTTGGATTAAACAATGAACTAAACTGAATTGAACTACTTAATTGAAATACAACAAAGCTAAATTACTAAATGGAGATGCAACAATACCAAATTACTAAATGCAGTAATACCAAGTTACTAAATGCAAATATGCAAAAACACCAAACGTACACATTAAGATTTTTGATTTTTTTTCAATAAATTAGCTATTTAAAAGCGAGCTTAAGATTATCAAAATAATCCTTAAACCCAAAGAATGACCAAAATGCCCCTGAGTGTCAAAATGACCAAAATACCCCTGAATGCCAGAATGACCAAAATACCCCTAAATGCAAAGAAGACCAAAATGCTAATTCGACTCGAATTAAAGGATATAGGACAAAAACGGGTGTCTACAAGAGTGCGTATAACAAGAAAGTGCGCCCCAGACAGTTCAAGGAAAGGTACCTAGTTTTAAAGAGGATTCTCCCAGATCAAAGGGATCCTAGGGGCAAATGGACGCCAAATTGGGATGGCCCATATGTGGTCAAGAAGGCCTTTTCAGGAGGAGCACTGATTTTACAAAGAGATGGATGGGGAAGAGTTCCCTAGTCCTATAAATGTAGATATATATAGAGTACTACGCCTGAAGTGGAATAAAGATATATATATATATATATATATATATATAACCTAGGCCTAAAAAAGAAAGAGGTCGCAAAAAGAGAAAACATAAAAAGGAGGGCTCTAGGTTGAAAACCTACAAAGGGCGGCTTGGATCCAATAGGGGTCATTTGAGTTGAAAATCCAAAAAGGGCGACTCAAAGTGAAGGATGAGAAAGGAGAAACTTGAGCTGAAAACCCCAAAAAGGGCAGCTTAAGAAATGGGGCAAAGCAAAAAGGTAACAAATGGGTACTAGACTATCTCTTAAGACCAAAAGTGATGTAGAACGTGCTTCAAGAAGAAAGTGACTAGAAAGGAGGTCGAGTTCTCTTCAAGTGGAGGGGGCTGACGTAGAACGTGCTTCAAGAAGAAAGTGACTAGAAAGTGGCGTTGATTTTATTTTAATTATTTTTGCTATTTTAATTATTTCCTAGTTTTGTTAGGATGCAGTCTTTTATTTTCCTAGTCCTACGTGGACTTGGACTTAGGTATTTAGTTTGCCTATATAAAGGCCTTTTATTTCAGAAATTAAACAACTCTTAATCCTATTTTTTCTTAATAAACCTTTTGTGGAATATTATCCCAAAATTGAGATTGATTCTCAAACCCTAGATTTCTTGATTGTTCAAGGATCTTTTTTTTTTCGCTTACCGCTACGTCAAAAAGGGGCGGGGCGCGATCCAGACTGAGTGGGTGCCATCATTGCGGTAGGCTTCTCTCTAAAAATCTAATGGTTCCGTCATCATATTGTCATCGGAGTATTCATCATTACAAGGTGTTACCTCTGTATGTTTTCTTTTTCTTTTGAAATATGAGACTTTTGTAAATAGTTGCTCTTTTATGCACTTTTGTACATATTGCAGTATTAATGCAAATATTAAGTTTCTTTCTTTAAACGTGTGGGCTTGTCATATTGCATAGCATGTCATTGCAAGTAATAAAAAGTATAACATTGCATTTAGGTAAAAACAAAAGGCTAAATTCTTTTTGCAATAAAACCAAAGCAAATAGGAGAAAGCTCCCTAAAGTTGCCACATGGTCAGAATGAGGTAGAATCCATGAAGAAGATGAGCACATATTATCCCAGTCAAACTAACAAAACGACCAGCAAGGGGGAGGAAAGTAAAAGGTTAAGATCAGAAAGAACAGTAAGGACAAGTATAAGGGGGTAGAAATGAGCTCATCAAACAACGACTAAAAAGAAGTAAATGATCTAGGAGGACAGAAGCACCCGAAACAAAGCAAAAGACAATCTCAAGCACGGCAAAATTAAAAAGAAATAATCTCAATCAACTCTTTAGGAGATATTATATCGCATCATGTGCATCATATTATTGCATCATGTCATATCCTAGCATACTTGTACAACCAAGGTTGTTTTGCAGGATTTCTTCCAGCTAGTGATTCCTACTGGACAGATATTCCATTATTTCCAAAGTCGCTCGCGCGTAGGCACTTCAGTAGTTAACAGTTTTCGGTTGCTCACAAGGGGGGCATGCCAACAGTTTTCAGTTTTCAATTGCTCACAAGGGGGGCATTCCAGTAGTTTTCAGTTCAGTAGTTTTCGATTGCTCACAAGGGGGCATGCCAACAGTTTTCAGTTTTCAATTGCTCACAAGGGGGGCATTCCAGCAGTTTTCAGTTGCTCACGATGGGGGGGTATTCCACCGAGCCTCGGCAATAACACCTCAAAAAAAGTGCTTTCAGCGAACTTCAGCAATAATACCTAGGGCAAGTTCTCGACAGCAACGCCTTAGATCAATTTCAAGTAAAGTGACCTCGGATTGGTCTTTGAAGAAGATTAAGGTCGGTATTATTCGTGAAAAAGAAGAATAGAATAGGCATCAGATTCAGTTATAAAGGCGGGTGTCTACATTTTTGCGCGCTTACTAACTCTCAAAAAGTATGCAAACTACTCTTTTGCACACTTCTCGATAGTTAGAAAACACGCAAAAAGTGGTAGCTGTAGACACCCAATTTCAGTTGTATCCTTCGAATAAGTTTGAATGATACGGGGTTAGCTCAAATAGGCTAGAAATTAGTTGCTTTCACCAAACCCGAACCTATAGTGTGCTTTAAGTGCTTAAAAATGAGCACTTCAAATCCTAAGGGTAAGTGTTTGGATAGTGTTTAGGTTAACTAAGGATCAATTCACAAAGAAATTTATGAAATTATAAGCACACGGATTCAATCACTCAAGGATACAGATTTCACCACCAAGAGCTAGAATTGGTCGAAACCCACCACCAAATGAACACTACTTGATACAGATTCACAACAAATAAAGTTCAAAAGATGAACAAGCTTCTATTAATCCCAAATCAACAAGAGATACAGATTCACCACTCAAATTGATATAGGAAAGTTTGCAAGAACCTAGACAAGGTTACAAAGCAAAACAAAGTGTTCAAATTTCAAAATACAAGTCTGATTGGAATAGTGCTCATCCGTAGCTTATATAGTAGCATTAGCACACTAAACACACTTACTTAAGCTAATTAAACAAGCTCAAACTAAACAAATTACAACTTAAACATAATATAGCCGAATTAGCTCAAAATGAGCTCAAAAGTAGTATCAAACCAATTCGGGTTGTAGGTAGCCGAATTGATCATTTCCATGCATGAATGATGAAGTCTCATCAAGTTGAACAACTTGCCATCATCTTCCAACCAAAATAGAGAACTTCATACAAGGGTTTTCCTAACCTCCTTTGTTGACCGAAAGGTGTCACATGGAGAATGGATGATCATCAACACTTGTCACACAAAGAGAGGTGCTTGCTTTCCACCTAGGCTCAATGTTGGAGAGGTGCTTGCTTGGCTACACGTTGGCTCCTTGGTCCCACCCTTGATGACATGGCACTAGAGCAAGCTGCTCACATGGCAAGGTGCTTGCTTCACTAATTGCAACAACATCACCGGATCATTTTGTTTGAGAGAATGGGACACTCCCGTGTCATTCTCCCCCGGTTGAAAAAGCGATGAAGTATCTCCATGAACATAAGGAACAAGATCAGAAATGTTAAAGGTAGGAGACACACCATAATCCTCGCGCAAACAAGCTTGAATGCATTGTCACCAATCTTCTCAACGATCTTGAATGGACCATCTGCTCTCGGCTTTAGCTTTGCAAATTGGCCTTGATTAAACCTCCCTTTCCTCAAGTGAATCCACACTAAGTCACCTACATCAAGTTTAGCAAACTTACGGTGCTTGTTAGTTTGTTGCATATATTTGATGTTTTGTTGAGCGATCTTCTCTCGGACATCATTATGGAGCTTCTTAATCTCTTCGGCTTTAGCATCCGCATCACTACTATACTACCCACTAGAACAAGAAGGAGTTAAATCCAAAGGAGTAAGAGGATTAATGCCATAAACTACCTCAAATGGAGTCCTCCCAATGGAAGTGTGAAAGGATCGGTTATAAGCAAACTCAATTTGTGGTAGAATCAAATCCCATTTGCTTGATGTTCTTCCCCACGTAACTCCTCAATAAGCTCCCCAAGATCCTATTAGTAACCTCAGTTTGCCCATCGATTTGTGGGTGATAGGCCGAACAGAATTTCAAGGTACTCCCTAGCTTCCTCCAAATAGTCCTCCAAAAATGACTAAGGAACTTTGCATCTCGATCTGAGACTATGCTTCTAGGAACACCATGCAACCTCATTACTTCCTTGAAATACAATTCGGCAATGTGACTAGCATCATTAGTCTTGTTGCAAGAAACAAAATGAGCCATCTTTAAGAATCTATCAACCACCACCATAATGGAGTCTTTGTTCCTTTCTGTCCTAGGCAACCCGAGCACAAAATCCATGCTAACATTCTCCCATGGTGCATTAGGAACCGACAATGGAGTGTACAGCCCACTATTTTGGCTCCTTGTCTTGGCCAAATGACACACACGGCATGATAGGACATGCCTAGCAACATCCCTCTCAAGTCTCGGCCAATAGTAGTTTTGTTGCACCATGAACAAAGTTTTGGTCCTTCCTAAGTGCCCACTCAATGTTCCACCGTAAGCTTCCTCTACAATAGCCAACCTCAAAGAACAACGAGGCACACATAGTCTATTAGCATAAAATAAATAATCATCAACAAGGGAATAAAGCTTACTAGGGCCATGATGACAAGATCTCCATGCATCTCCAAAGTCCTCATCATGCTCATACAACTCCCTAATAGCTTCAAATCCCACAACTTGCACTTGTAGGGTGGTAAGAAGTGTGAACTTCCTACTAAGTGCATCGGCCACTACATTTTGAGCCCCGACCTTGTGCTTAATGGAGAAACTAAAAGATTGCAAAAACTCCACCCACTTTGCATGTCTCCTATTAAGCTTGTGTTGTTGATTGATGAACTTCAATGCTTCATGATCCGAAAACAACATAAAAGGTTGTGGCAGCAAGTATTGTGACCAATGATCAAGTGCCCGCACCAATGCATAGAACTCCTTGTCATAAGTAGAGTATTTTCTTTTGTATTCATTCAACTTTTCACTAAAGAATGCAATGGGGTGTCTTCCTTGGCTCAAAACAGTCCTTATACCTACATCCGAGGCATCACACTCTACTTCAAATGGTGCACTAAAATCAGGTAATTTCAATGTTGGAACTTCGGTCACTCTCCTTTTCAACTCATCAAAACTAGCTTGAGCTTCCCTTGTCTAACAAAACTTCTTACTTTTGAGGCATTCGGTGATAGGAGCAACAATAGTACTAAACCCATTAATGAACCTCCTATAAAATGATGCCAAACCATGGAAACTCCGAATCTCTTGAATTGACTTAGGAGTAGGCCAATACAGAATTGCTTCAACTTTCCCACTATCCATTTTGACACCATCACCCGAAACAATATACCCCAAAAATGCAACCTCATGAGTGAAGAAATGACACTTCTTCACATTAGCATAAAGCTTCTCATTTCTCAACAAATCAAACACCTTTCTCAAATGCACAATATGAGAATCTTCATCAGGACTATAAACCAAAATGTCATCAAAATAAACAACTACACACTCAACTACACAAGCTTGAGAACATGGTTCATAAATCTCATGAATGTGCTAGGTGCATTAGACAACCCGAATGGCATCACAAGCCACTCATACAAGCCATCCCTTGTCTTAAAAGTTGTTTTTCACTCATCTCCAGGCTTCATCCGAATCTGGTGGTATCCACTCCTCAAATCAATCTTGGATAACACCTTTGCCCCATGCAATTGATCAAGCAAGTCATCAAGCCGAGGAATGGGGAATCTATAATCAATGGTGATTTTGCTGATGGCTCGGCTATCAACACACATCCTCCATGAACCATCTTTCTTTGGCACTAAAAGACTAGGAACTGCACAAGGACTTAAACTCTCTCGGACCAACCCCTTTTGCAACAATTCATCCACTTGCCTTTGTAGCTCCTCATACTCTTTAGGGCTCATTCTATAAGTTGGCTTATTAGGAAACACCGAACCTAGAATAAGATCAATTTGGTGTTGAATATCCCTCAATGGTGGCAAACCAGCTGGAATTTCATCCGGGAACACATCTCCATACTCATCAAATAATGGCAACAATTTTAGGTGCAAACTTGAATCCTGCACATCATCATTTACATCAAATACAACCAAAGCAAATGCAATAGGCTCACCTCTAAGCTCTCGGATCACCTCCTTCCTAGTCATGAGCAAAGCTTCTTTCTTTGGTGTAGGAACAATATTTGGCTTCAAAGGAGCCAAAGTGATTTTTCGGCCATCCTTCCTCAAAGTGTAAGTATGAGCATGGCCATCATGAATCACATGCCTATCATACAACCAAGGACTTCCCAACAATAAATGACAAGCATCCATGGGAACAACATCGCACTCAACCTCATCCGAATAATGCTTCCCAATGGAAAATGACACCACACATCTCAAAGTCACCCTTAAATCTGATTCATCTTTCAACCAACTAAGTTTGTACGGTGAAGGATGGGGAGTGGTCTTCAAACCAAGCTTTTCAACCATTTCCACCGAGGCTAAGTTCTCAAAACTCCCACTATCAATTATCACCATACACACTTTGCCTTGGCATGTACACCGAGTGTGGAACACATTCTTTCTCTTCCAATCTTCACCTTCTACCACTTGAGTCACTTTGAAACATTGTTGCACCACAATGAACTCTCCTTGATCGGCATAGGTAAGTTCCTCTTCTTCCTCCTCCTCGAGTACTTCCTCAACTTCTTCATTATCATCATCATTGTCCTCCGCAAGTGTTACAACTCTCCTATTAGGACAAGGAGCAGTCATATGCCCAAAGCCATGACATTTGAAGCATTTTCTCTCTTGCCTCAACTTAGCTTTCTCCGCATCATCACCACCTTTCTTGTCTTTGTCCTTCTCATCAACTTTTGGTTTAGGAGCAAATGGAGACTTAGAAGTTGTCCCCTTGCCAAAATCTTTACCAACAAACCTCATAATAGATTTTGACTTCAATTGCCTCTCAACCCACAAGGCAAGCTTAGTAACATCATTCAAAGACCAATATGGCTGCAATGAAACAACATTAGCAATATCAACTCTTAAACCCACCAAGTACCTTGCTATTGTTTGCTCCTCGGGTTCACTAATGTTTGCTTTGATCATCAATGAATCAAATTCGGCGGTATAATCTGAAACACTCATAGCACCTTGTTTCAAATTTTGAAGCTTAATAAACACATCTTGCATGTAGTCCTCGGGCAAGAACTTCTTCTTAAACTCTCGGACCATCTTGTCCCATGTCCGAATCTTATCTTTACCCCTCCTTTCTCTTTGCTTCAACAAGTTCTCCCACCACCAAGATGCATGTTTCCTAAGCTTGATAGCAACAAGCTTCACTTGCTTATTTTCGGGCACATCTTGATATTCAAAGATCCTTTCCACTGCGTGTAACCAATCAAGAAAATCATCAGGTTGCCCTCTCCCATCAAATTCAGGAATCTCAACTTTGGGAGTATAAGCATGAAGATAAGTGTTTTGAACATCATCTTCATCTCTTACTCTTTGCACTTGCCGATTTGCATCACCAACATCACAAACTACATCATTTCTTTCATTTCTCCTTTGTTGTTGATGTTGCCTCCTTAAATGAGCTCTTACATCATCCGGGTGTATAGGCTCACTTGAACTACTAGAAGCACCACTACCACGGCCTCCTCTTCTAGTATGAGAGCTAGAACTCCCTTCACTCTCCTCACGGCGTCTTTCTCTTTCTTCCACCACATGGAGCCGATTTTGAAGAGTTTCAACCAAGGCTCTAACGCCTTCAACCGTTTCATTAGGTGCAACTTGAACCCCATCATTTCCTTGTTGAGACATGATGAATCTCCCCACAACCAAAGCTCCGAATACCAATTTGATACGGGGTTACCTCAAATAGGCTAGAAATTAGTTGCTTTCACCAAACCCGAACCTATAGTGTGCTTTAAGTGCTTAAAAATAAGCACTTCAAATCCTAAAGTTAAGTGTTTTGATAGTGTTTAGGTTAACTAAAGATCAATTCACAAAGGAATTGATGAAATTATAAGCACACGGATTCAATCACTCAAGGATACAGATTTCACCACCAAGAGCTAGAATCGGTCGAAACCCACCACCAAATGAACACTACTTGATACAGATTCACCATAAATAGAGTTCAAAAGATGAACAAGCTTCTATTAATCCCAAATCAACAAGAGATACAGATTCACCACTCAAATTGATATAGGAAAGTTTGCAAGAACCTAGACAAGGTTACAAAGCAAAACAAAGTGTTCAAAGTTCAAAATCCATGTCTGATTGGAATAGTGCTCATCCGTAGCTTATATAGTAGGATTAGCACACTAAGCACACTTACTTAAGCTAATTAAACAAGCTCAAACTAAACAGATTACAACTTAAACATAATATAGCCGAAATAGCTCAAAATAAGCTCAAAAGTAGTATGAAACCAATTCGAGTTGTAGGCAGCGGAATTGATCATTTCCATGCATGAATGATGAAGTCTCATCAAGTTGAACAACTTGCCATCATCTTCCAACTAAAATAGAGAACTTCATACAAGGGTTTTCCTAGCCTCGTTTGTTGACCGAAAGGTGTCACATGGAGAATGGATGATCATCAACACTTGTCACACAAAAAGAGGTGCTTGCTTTCCACCTAGGCTCAGTGTTGGAGAGGTGCTTGCTTTCCACCTAGGCTTAGTGTTGGAGAGGTGCTTGCTTGGCTCCACGTTGGCTCCTTGGTCCCACCCTTGATGACATGGCACTAGAGCAAGCTACTCACATGGTAAGGTGCTTACTTCACTAATTGCAACAACATCACCCGAATCATTTTGTTTGAGAGAATGGGACACTCCCGTGTCATTGACTTGCTCATTAATTTGCATTAAGGGTCACTCAGGGACATTTTTGTCACTTCAGAACCACTTTTACTTTAGGTTACTTTTTTAGGCACCTAGGTGGCATTTGACAAACCCAAAATATCTAAATTTGCATTTTGGTATCTTTTCGCATATCTTGTATTCCCATTAGTAATTTAATATTTTGCAATCATATGACGTAAAACTAATTTAGTTCATAGTTACGCAAATTGAAGATAGCACTAATTAGACATGGAAAATGGGTAATTAGACATGAAAAGGGGTACTTCCCTACTTAGCCTTATCTATATTAGAGTTGCATTTGCATTTAGCAAGATTCCATTAGGTAATCTGGTTTTTAATATAGGAGCACCCTGATAAGCCAATTTGGGGCAGTTTGATTTAATTAATTCATTTTTCGCATTGCATATGAATGAAGGAAGAATTTGCACGACATCAATATAGAATTAAGAATAAAAAATAATAATAAATTATTTAGTTCACATTACAATGCTTTTTGCTTTTCACTATATTGTCACATTGCATGTCACAGAAAAGAATAAATAAAGTCCCTGAGTAGAGTCCTTCACATTTAACACTTTGAATACACAAGCATACTGAGTTAACAAGTAAGGATCCCTAGGCAATCATCATATACATTTAATTCAGGATTGACATCTCACCCTTTTCCTTATGGCAAAGCTAAAGAATACACAACAAAAAGAAAATAAGGAAAAGTAGTAAAGTGGCACAGCTCCATCTGGTCCCCACTCCCATTTTCATAAACTTGGATCACTTCAAGAAAAACAAAACCCGCAGGAGTAGAGAAGAAGCAAGAAAAAGGTAAAGAAAATAGCAAATGTGTCCCTAGGCTCAAGACATGGACACCATTAACTGATGGCATGTCAATCTCCAAATAGATAAAGACAACATACAAGACAGGAAAACATGAAAGAAAAAGAATCCAAACAGCAAAGAAATAGTAAGAAAGAGCAAACAGAACAAGAGAATAGTTTCAAATAATTCATGGCAGCAAGCATGCAACAATGAGATTCAAGAGCCTGAGCAAAAATATCAGTTAATTTAGGACCAATCGAAGCTCAAGCTACTGATTGGTTCAAAAGCATGATGTCTCGAATTGGACCAAGAAAAGCACTATACAACAAGAGACAATGAACTTAAAAGCATTCAAACAGGGTAGAGGGTTGGGAAATGGACCGCATGGAAGAAAGGGCAGTGCACTTAGTATGAATACAAGGAAAAAACAGTTAACATAGATTCACCAGAGCATCCAATAAAGCTCATTTCAGCATGATAAGTCTTTAGGCATTGCACACATACAACATTAGAATTTTAGTTCCAGCATTTAAGCTACGTGCGTTGTAATTCAGTTAGGGAGCATAATATATTCAAAGCATTTTTACAGCAAACTAACATATAAAACACAGCATTTACATCAATATTTCTTTAGATGCATTTATGGAGTGTCAAGAGGTTGTATTCTAGTATCATTTCTTACAGTAGACTGCAAGTAGCTTGTCAGATATAGGAAAAGCATCTCATGCATACATGATACAGGGAATAAAAGATTGAAGGGCTGAGAGCACATGGCAGTAAGTAAGAAGCATGGAGGCCAATCAGACATGAAATACATCCAAGAGGAAATGCATAGGATTCGAGCAAAATAGGAAAGGACTCATGAACAGACTGTGCATCGGATAGGCACAAAAACAAAGAGATTTCAAGGCATCAGTTCAAGAGTAGAGCAATTTAAGAGTCAAGAAGGGATATGGCAGTTGAACCAATCAGAACAACAACATTCAAAGTCTTTTTAGTCACCATTCCATGCATTTTACCTAGTTTAAGCTATTTAGTTCCATTTAGTAAACATATGCATTTCCCAAGAATAATGAAAACACAAAAAATAAGAAACCTTGTCAACATTTTATATACTTCACTGAGCATAAACATTTTTCATCACCAAGAGACAGAATTTGCAAGCAAAAGAAATAAAAGAAGCAATAATATTCAAATGAAGGGAGGAAAGAAAAGTCAATACTAGAGGTCGTTCCTAAGGTGGCAAGCCATGAGTGGTGCCCAAATAAATTCCCATTTGTTTGAGTTAGCCAAGTCAACAACAGAAGACTCCTACAAAGAAATGACACATAAAAATTAAAATAGTAAAAGAGATAAGAAATTCAAGTCTCTACAAAATAAAGCAGAGACAAAGCAGTGGCCCGAAATATAAGGAAGGAAAAGTATTAAGGTTTAAGCGATAAATAGCTCACCTATGAGTAATTCAGTATTGTGCTAGCTCACCACTCGCAAACTCAGTATCTCCTTGCTTATCTTTCAGAACTCGAAGAGGACAGAACTCACAGAGGACAAAACCAGGGAGGGGAATGAAAGCCAAAAATTGCTAAAATGAAAAATAAACAAAATGAAAAGGACTAAAAAGGAAATAGGTCACCTGGAGATTGTATGTTCAAACCACCTGAATAGCCAGAGGACAGGCTAAGGAGTGGTATCCAAAAAAAACCACGAGTTCAAAAACCAGAAACCCCAAAACCCAGCCCGAACCCGAATTAACCTGAACCAAAATTGACCCGAACCCGAATCAATCTGACCCAAATTTAACCCGAACCTGAATTAATTTGACCCAAATTTAACCCGACCTGACTCAAGCCCGAACCTGAACTCAACCTGACTCGCCTGATTGCCACCTCTAATTATAGTAAGCAAAGACATGCCTTTAGGACCATTAATAGCCCATCGCAATTCATATTACGAACCCATGGCTAATCTTGAAACCCTACAAGTGGATATAACCAGCGGCCAGACATATTTAGAAAAAATATAGGAGAAAACCAAATGATTTCTACTCTCATCACTTGGCTACATAACAAACACTCACTAGAATCCCCTTCAACACCCCATTGTATTAATCTTGGCAATATGCGTCAAGAAACAATTTTAATCGTTGTGGGGAGCTTTTTGTGTGGCAAGTGTGGGGCTGGACTGGTCTTAGCTCCAAAGGGTTTGGGTCGTCCCCTTTCTTCAAATGAAGACTGGGTTTTAGATGGAAATATAACAAGAGCTCGATTCTGCAAGAATTCTAAAGAACCTAATTTGCGGCGACTATGAGCTCTGCGATGGAGAGGTGTCTACCGCAGAAACAAATTTTTGGGGGCGAAGATACAGACTCTGTTTACCCCTGTTTTTGAATCCAATATCAGAGCATTCCATGAAAATCATAAATGGAGAGAAAAATTGCATTAATTCACCTCAAATAAAAGGAAAAACATTGTGAAAAAAGGCTTAGAAGAAAACAAGGTGGAACACTACTTTAAGGGAAAGAAATCAAAGAAAGATGATTTGCTAGTGTTGTTATGAACAAGAAGGATTTCTGGAGATGAAAATTATTGAAGATCAAGTGGAGGCCGCGATTATTTATAGGCACTCTACTGCAGTAAAGAGGGTGCTACCGCGGTAGGGAGAGCTCTGCAATGAAGAGTGCTATCGCAAAGTGAGATTTGCTGTAAAGTGTTTTTGGTATGCAGTAAAAGCGCTTTGCATGGTGAGTTTTGCGGTAAAAGAGGTGCTACCGCAGAAATGGCTTTAGGAAGAAGATAAAAGCTCTGTTAGTCCCTGTTTTTCGAACCCAATAATAGAGGAAGCCATGAAACTCACAAGTGAAAAAAAATAATTCAATTAATTAAACTTACATGAATGGGAATACATGTAGACACCTATTTTGGTCCTGTATCCTTAAATTTAAATTAATTCATTTCTTATTTGGCATTAGAGTCACCCAAGGGTACTTTGGTCATTTTTGCACCCAGGGGCATTTTGGTCATTTTTGCACTCAGGGGCATTTTAGTCATTTTTTTAGTTCACCTTCAATTTAGATTAGCTAATTTATTTAGATTATCTAGATTGCATTTAAAAAATATGAAAGAATCTTAATGTATACTTTTGGAATTTTTGCATATTTTCATTTAGTAATTTAGTTTTGTTACACTTTAATCATATAGCTTAATCACTTTTAGTAATAGATTTAGTTTTCGATTGTGATTCTCATATTCATTATTAAGTATGTCCCATCTACTTTCCCTTTCCCATTAGTCATGCTAACCATTAACCACATTAGTTGTTAATCATATTAGAGGCCATTTCATGAAACATGCATTGGCATTTGTTAATCAGATTCAATCTTAAATATTTTCTAAAAGGGAAATTATTCATGGCATATTGGACCATTTCATGTAATTAGCCTTTATTTATTTAAGTACATTCATATAAGCAAAAAAGAATAAATACAAAAAAATAGTAAAAATAAGAAGTGTGTTTACATTCACTATTCTCTCTAGTTTTTGTTTACAATTACAGGTTTTTTTAGGCTACAATATATAGGGTACTTCTCATTGGAATCATCTTTGTGTCTCTCCTTTCTTCTCCATTTGGCACATGAAGAAACTGCACTACCCTCACTGAGTCGATCTCAAATGTCTTCGATAGA
>AWWV01014955.1:0-15455 GCA_001974805.1 Corchorus capsularis
TAATTTTAAACGATAAAAAAATTGAATATTGATAGTCTTGAGAATAAAGACCGGATCTTTAAATATGGAGATTTAGGTTATTTTGGAAAAATGATATTGGAAAATTAAGGCTTAAAGTTGGCCATTAGAATAGAAAATAAAGGGGGGTAATCATATTAATCCTTCTTAGAGTAGTGAATGGCTAAGTATTAAGAATTCGGTAATCGAGATTCTTTCAAACCTTGGAATGCTAGTATTTGTTTAGGTTATAGCTTTAGGCAATATTTGGATGTTGTTTATGATAATTATTCTTTACTTTTCTTGGGCCTTTTCAACATTTACATTTGGGCTTTAGTTTATTATATAGCTTGGGCCTGTAGGGCTTCCTTGATCGGGCCTAACACTTAGCCAATAATTTTGGCTTAAATTTGCATACCCTAGTTTTAGTATTGGGCTTTAATAAAATAAATTTGAATATAAGGAGTGATAAGGTTCATGTGCATTCCATGTTTATTTTTTTTCTTTACTATTATTATCATACTTTGTCATTTGAGAATAATAAATTGGACCCGATGATGGAACGATCAATTGGGACTCTGACAATTCTTGTCAGTCTCAATTTGGGTTTCCTAGGCTTGGAGCATCCAGATGGGGGTTTTAGCCAGTATGAGTGGCGGGTCCCCAAATGGTGTTCCTCGTATAATTACTTGGTAAAAATGCATTTAACCGGGAAAAGCATGCATCATATGCATCCATGCACTAAAGTCCAGTACCCCAATAAAAACCCCAATAAAATTAAGAGTCAAAGTAATAGTAATCAGTGAATTAAGTAATTGAGAATCAGAGTAATAATAATCAGTAAAATCGAAAATTAAGAGTCAAAGTAATAGTAATCAGTGAATTAAGTAATTGAGAATCAGAGTAATAGTAATCAGTAAAATCAAAAATTAAGAGTCAAAGTAATAGTAATCAGTGAATTAAGTAATTGAGAATCAAAGTAATAGTAATCGGTAAAATCGATAATTAAGGATCAAAGTGATAGTAATCAGTAAAATCGATAATTAAGGGTCAAAGTAATAGTAATCAGTAAAATTAATAATTAAGAGTCAAGGTAAAAATAGTAATCGGTAAATCAATAAATTAAGAGTCAAGGGATTAATCAGTAAATTGGTACTTAAGGGAGAAAGTAAAATTAGTGATCAGTAAAAAATGGTAAAATGGTAATTAAGTTCAAGGGAGTGAAATAGTAATCAGTAAAAGGAAAAATGGTAAAAAGTAAAGAATAATCAGTAAGAAGTAATTAGTAAAGAGTAAAATGATAAAAAGTAAAGAATAATGGTAAAAGGTAAAGAGTAAAATAGTAAAAGGTAATCAGTAAAAAAAAAGGGGGTAAAAGGTAATGATAATCAGTAAAGAGTAAAATAGTAATCAGTAAAAGGTAATCAGTAAAAAGTAAAATAGTAATCAGTAAAAAGGTAATCAGTAAGAATAAACCAGTGATCAGTAAGAGCAAAATGGTAATTAGTAAGAGTAAAATAGTAATCAGTAAAGAGTAAAAGGCGATTAGTAATTCAAAAAGTAAAATGGTAGTCAGTATAAGAAAAAAGAAGAGTAAAAAGTGGTAATCAAAAAAAGAGAGTAAGAAAAGAGTAAAAATGATAAAAGTAGCAAAAGAAAAATGGTAACCAGCAAGAAGAGGATAATTAGTAAAAAATGGTAGTTAATAAAAAGGAGAGAAGAGTATGTTAATTAGTAATTTAGTAAGTATAAAAGAATCAAATGGCATGAATATATTTAAAGATAGGAGACAACCAAACTTGGAAACCCATAGTTAAGTCTAGACTAGTCAGTGCCGTCTTTTGACGGGCGTCGTGGGGGTGCCAATCCTTCCCCACGCGTACCCGACTCCAGAACCCTTAGGACTCTGGTTAGTAGACCGTTTATTAGGTTTAGTGTTACCTTCGCCAAGCTAGGGTTAACATTAGGCCTAATGATCTGATAGGTGGCTAATCACACCTAGGTTAAAAAAGATTAGTGGCGACTCCCTTTTAGTTTTAAGTTCTTTAAGTCGTTAAACGGTAGGGTTCGTACCCCGGACCCGCACGTTGCGACAGCTTGGCGACTCCACTGGGGACTGGTTAGAGAGTCAAACTGAATGCTAGTATAGAGTTAACTAGGGTTTGCATAATTGGTTGTTTGCTTGCATTTACTCTTGTTTAATAATGCCTATCTTTATAGTTTTCATGCTTTCATATTTTGTATCTTCTGTCTAATTCATATTTGCTCTGTCTTCCTTGGGGATAGTTTAGTAATTTGGGTTGGGGTTTTGGTAAAGGTTTGTATGTTCCTTCACACACTCACTTAATAAACTTGCATGTGCATTGCATGAGTTTACACCGGAGCTCTTACCTATTTAGGAGGAGGCAAAGTAACTTGCCTTCGTGTGGCGATAGTCACTGTGTAGGTTTTTAGTGAAACACCTCCACTCAGACTGAACCCTTTCCAGTGAGCCTATAATGGGTGAGGATTGGGGGCCTTACTAGCCCAGAGTGGGCGACAGTAAGGACAGTTTGGGAACCTCTAGATCCAGTGAGAAGCCTCACCCAGCATATAGTTACCTTATCCAGCCTAGGTAGAGCCAATCCCGTGAAAATAAACATAGGCACACAAAAGGAACATTTCTTACCTTTACTATTTTTACTATTCTTTATTATAGACCATAGAAAGGGTAATTGTATTACCCCAACAATTGGACTTCCTGCCCATAAGAGCCCAAGGCTCGAGTTTTTGAAAAAATCCGAAAACGTTCTTAATGTTATAAGGGCACCGGTACATTATCTGTTTAAGATTTAAGTACGTATTCCTTTATGTAGTACTAACTGTTTTCTTTCGTTGTTTCCTCTTTTCCTTGTCTTTCCTTTTGCATCTTGCATCCATAATAGGAAGGTTCATCATTTAAGATAGGGAAAGATGATGCGGGATCAGGACGACATGGAATCTTTTGTTCCAGAACATTTGAGGGACAGGCACCCAGCGCACGTCTAGCATAGGAACATGTTGGCTCAGAGACTTTATGGGGACAATCTGCTCGAAGACTTTCAGTCAGAGGTTCCAGACACGGTTTATTTGGACTTGAAACAGAATGACTTCACCGAACTTTGGGAACTATGGAGGAAGATGAGGATGACTGAGCAGCAATTTGCTGAAAAATATAGGGCAGTGGTGCAACTCATCCAAGTAAAAGTAGATGACAATATGATCAGAGGGATGCTTCCATACTGGGATCGTTCATACCGATGTTTCACATTCAATGAAATAGATATGGTTTCAACTATTGAGGAATATGCCCAACTTCTGAGGTTCAAAGCCATTACTAAGGATGACAGAGTCTATATGAAAGGAAACAAAACAACACCAACAGCTGTCTTAGCCGATCTTATGGGAGTCCAGAAGTCTGCCTATGATAAGTATTGGAAAAGTAAAGGGTATTCCAGCGGGCTGGAAATTTGGTGTCTCCTAGACTCCGTGAGGCACAGCTTGAATACTCCACAAGGACAGGATGTTATGGCTGTTTTGGTTTACGGAATGGTGGTCTTCCCAGGGCACTTGGGCACATAGATGCGAGTATTGTTCACTTAGTGGATTCCATCAAAAGAGGTAACAATCCAGTTCCGGCCATCCTTGCAGAAACCATCAGATCCTTAAACCATTGTCGCTTCAAAGGGGGAATATTCCAAGGGTGTGCTCAACTACTGACTATTTGGTTCAAGGGGAATTTCCAATGTGTTAAGTCTCAATTCACAAAGCCCATCTATGAGTTAGTAGCAGCAAATCCAATACGGGAGTATCTTGATAGTGAGTGGCCTGCGGCTAAAACTAAGGGGCAATGGATCGAATTTCTGGGAACCCTTAAGAGTGACCAAGTCGAATGGGCCGCCCCATGGTTGCACCCAACCTCTGTGGCATACTGTTGTGGATCTAATCCATGGGTACCTTTGTTTGGATTATGGGGCGTGACAAGCTATTCTCCTATAATGGTCAGAAGACAATATGGAGGCGATCAGTTTATTCCAGCTACCCATGGTTTGAACAGTGTTGATATAGAATATGGGAAGGATTATTCAAAGCAGAAAGCATAAGAGCTTCGGGAAACACTCCGACAGATGGTCTTCGTCGGGAAATTTCAGAGATCTATGGGAGTTACACCCGAATACCCGGACTGGCATCGCAAAAGGGTGAAAGACATCAAGGTACCCCCCTACTGATCCCAACGCAATAGTGGGTGAAGAAATGGAGGATATTTTCATGAGGTTGACAATTCAGTACGAAAGGTTAAGAAAGGGTATAGAAGCTGAGAGGTTAGCAAAGGTAAACCGACAGTTGGTTTTGGAAAAAGAGAAGGCGGAAAGAAGAGCTATGGAAACAGAAGCTAAGCTGAGAGAAGCAAAGGAGGAAATCAAGGATACAAGGAAGCTGAAGCTCAGAATCAAAAGCTAAAAGGGGACTTCAAGGTAGAATGCAAGGAAAGGGTAAGATTGGAAAAGATGAACAAAGCTAGCCATCTTGCAACAAGATATTACAAGGAGAGATTGGATACTGAGAAAGGAGAAACTTCTATCAGAAATCAGCAGATAAAGGCTCTAGATCGCAACCTAAAAAGAACTAAAGAGGAAAATGAAAGGGTTCGAAATAAGTTAGAAGAGGAAAAAGTTAGAGCACAAGCAGCTGAGGCATCCAAGGCCCAGGTAGAGGCAAATTTAGAGTTTCACAAGAAGGCAGCTATATTGAACAAGGAAGAGTTTGAAGAAGTGAATGGGGTGCTTAGGAATTTGGAGGAGCAATATGCGAAACTCAGAGCTGAATGTTATGACCTGAAAGATCAGAGATTTCTTCAGCAAAGGGCTTATCAGGAGAGGTGTGATCAGATTCGCTTCTTGCTTGAAAAGATCCAAATTGGGCTACAACAGATAGAGGACATCAAGGATCAGGCTAGGAATGTACTGCCGTGCGTCGCACCATTTGACAAGTGCTTCCAACCTGTAGCTGATTTTCTGTATGGCACCATCAGCAAATGCAATGAAGCTCTTGCCTACTTCCAGCAGTTCGTGGGGAAACAACAATATTGAACCTCTTGTAATAGAGTAGCTATTTTGAGTTTTTCAGTATTAATGTTGTTTATGAACAATTTAAGTCCTGTAACTAAAAGTACTCCTAGTTTAAACTTCAGTTCAGACAATGGCCTGTAATTAAGTTATATTCCAAGTTTTAGAACAATGGTTTATGGTTGGCTTGTTTTCAATTAATGAAGAATCTGCTCCTATGGTGTTACGAGACAATGAATCCCAATCTTCTCTTTCTATATTAAATGATGAATAGGTTCATGCATCATAACATCATGTGCATAAGGATGAAAGCCCTGATTGATAACAAGATTTGTGACAGCCACGGCTTTCGTCTTGTGGGGTTCGACCCAAACATTGGGAGGGGCCCCACATTCTCATTGCATTTAAAAAATATATATAATAATAAATAATAATAATCAGTGATAATAACAATTTTTGACCTTTACCTCAGGAAAGTGCCAAGATAGCACCCAGAAAACGGTATCAGCCTACTCGACCGTACAATACTAGGTCTAGAACTAGGAGGATGGAAGACCAGAATGCAGAAATTCAGCGATTGAAGGAGGAATTGGCACGCCGAGATGAAGAGGCAAAACACCGAGAAGAGGCTATGAATGCTCAAATGGATCAGATGAGGGGTATGCTAACACAGCTGATGAAGGGGAAAGGTTTGACGGGAGATACTCAGAATGTGGAAGATCTGATGGGAGGAATGTCCGTAGCAAGCCCAGGGGCAACTGGAAAGGAGAACGAGAATACCAATCCTTTTGCGTTCCCTCCATCATCTGGTAGCTCTCCATTTGTTTTCTCATCACTAACGGGAGCGACGACTAGGCCTATGGTGTCGGATACTGCAACGTCTAGCGGCATGCAATTCGCTTCCCCACTATGGGCCAGGCCTGATGTTTCTAATACCTCAGTGTTTAGTGGAACGTAGTTTGCCTTCCCGTCACTATCAGGGATGTCCACTGGGACCTCTAATTCACTCCCACTCAAATCACACGCTAGTATTGTTGCTGCACCTGCGTCATCACAACAAGACTACTCTTACTTGTTTTCACCTGGGAAAGCTGCTACTAGGTTTACAGACTTAGCAAGGGAAGATAGCTCGAAAAAAGGAGCCGAAGAGGAAAAGTTTTGGCAGAAGATTGAAGGTCGAATAGAGGACAGACTAAGAAGCGTGGATGGAATCTAGGACTATGGGATTCCCAATATCGCATGTACTGTTGTAGCAAATGGAGTAGTCATTCCCCCGAAATTCAAAAATGCCAGATTTTGAAAAATACGATGGAACAAAGAACCCAGGGATCACGTGCTCAGTTTCCAGAACAAGATGGCACCCTTTTCCACTGACGATAAGTTCCTAATGTACAGCTTCATGTTTAGCTTGACCAGTTCAGCAATTACTTGGTACAATCAACTGGATTCGAAAAGCATTCAGAGTTGGGCGACATGACTAAGGCCTTTTTAGCACATTTTAGGTATCTGATGGAGTTGGCGCCCACTAGAGATACTCTGACAAATATATCCAGAAAGCCTGATGAATCATTGACGACTTATGGACAGCGTTTCAGGGAAGTGGCCTTGTTAGTGCCAGGACTACCGGAAAGGGAGGTGAACTCTTTATTCCTAAGAACCCTGCCTAAGGAATACGTTAAGGCGTTACTCCCGAAGATTACAGAGTCATTCTCAAGCTTGATTGTAATTGGAGAAGCTATGGAGGCAGCAATCAAAATGGGGTACTTGGACGAGATAACTGATCATGCCAAGAGAGGACAGAAAAAGAAGGAAGGAGAAGTACATTCAGTGGGGGAGACAAATTTAAAACCTAGAAACCAGGGGCAGCAGTACTATCCTCGAAATTATGGGTACAACTATCAGCCTCGGGGATATTACCTTCAGTATCAGACAAATCCTAGCCCCACTCAATACTCTGGGAATGCCGGTGCTGTTAGTGGAACACCGTTTCAACCAAGCCCGCAGAATCAGCGCCCAGTGCACCTCTAGTGATTCAACAGAAAAGTCCAGTAAATACGAGAACTCCGATTGATCCAATCCCATATACTCATACGGAGCTTCTCCCACAGTTGTTGCAGCAGAATTTGTTGCAAAGATTGCCATTCTCGCAGCCCATGCCAAACCCAGGAGCTTGGTATGACCGCTACGCCCATTGTGACTACCACTTAGGAACCGAGGGGCACTCTATCGAAAACTGCTGGAGATTGAAACTCGCCGTACAAGAGTTGGTAAAGTCAGGGAAATTAAGCTTTGCAAATGCGACACCGGCTAATCCGTTACCTAGCCACGGTGGGAATCAGGTGGGCGTAATTGAGAAGTGTGAATCACTCAAAAACCGAATCTAGGAAGTGCTTACTCCGATGGCAACAGTTTACAAAGCTTTAATGAAGGCAGATATGATAATCCCGGGAGAATTTGAAGGAGCAGAAATGAGTGAGGTATGCCCATATCACGGTCTGGGGCATGGGATTCAGGATTGCTGCGATTTCAGGGAAAAAGTCCAGAGCATGATGGATGAGGGGAAGATGAAATTCTATGTGGAAAACAAGGGGAATGAGGTTGACGTTATTATTGAAGAGCATGTACAACCCTTCATACTAGCTCCGCCTAAAGTCAAGCCTCAGCCTTTTGTACCAAGGCCACCGACAGATTTACCAGCCCATATGCAAAAGCCAGTAGCATTTGTGAAACCTCCACAACCATTTCCTTACACAGATAATCGCCAAGTGCCGTGGAAGTATGATCTCAATGTGACTACATCATCCGGGGAAAGCAGTTCAGCTAATGTGTCGGGTGTGGGAAGGATGACTAGAAGTGGAAGGGTATATTCACCAGAGATGTCAGAGTCGGCTCAAAAGAAAAAGGATGAGGCTGTGGTTCTTGAGACCGCTATAAGAATTTCAGAAGAGGCTGTTAGGCAGAGGGAAGAGGAAATTGTCGAGAAGCCAGTATCAGAACATGAAGAATGTGAATTCTTGAAAATCATCAAGCAGAGTGAATACCGTGTAATCGAACAGTTGAACAGGTTGCCTGCTAGAATCTATATCCTCAGCTTATTGTTGAAATCTGAAGCACACCGAAAGGCGTTATTAAAGGTGTTGAATCAGTCATATGTATCTCAGAACATCAGTGTCGCCGACTTGGATCACATGGAGGGCAACATATCGGCACACGGATTCATTGCCTTTGCGGAGAAGGATATTCCGAAGGGAATGAGGAACAGCATAAAGGCGTTGCATATCACAGTCAGGTGCCAAAATGTGAGTATGGGCAATGTTCTGATTAATAATGGTTCAGCTTTGAATATCTTGCCCCTCAAAATTTTGAAGAGGTTGCCGGTGGATGAGGCTTGCATTCAAACCAATCATCTGATTGTGAAAGCTTTTGATGGTACTAGGAGGAGTGTTATAGGAGAGGTGGAGATAACCATTGAAGTGGGGGGAGTGCCATTCGCCTTAGTGTTTCAAGTACTGGATATACAACATTCATCCTATTCATGCTTATTAGGAAGGCCATGGATACATCAGGCAGGGGCTGTTCCATCAACCTTACATCAAGTGGTGAAATTTCTTACTCCAGAGAAGTTTGTAGAAGTCAAAGGAGAAGAAGACTTTGTGGTGGCTAGTGCATCAGGATTCTCTTATGTTGAACCACCGGAGGGGTCATATGAATGCTTCTTCAAGGCCTTTGAAGTTGCAGAAGTCATTCCCAAAAGCATGATGGACTTCTCTGTTATGAGCATTAGGTTTATGATGAAGGGGGATTTGAAGAAGGAAAAGGCTTGGGGATGGACTTGCAATGGACTACACAGGCTGTTGAAGTACCCACACATGAGGGCCCCTTTGGGTTGGGATTTAAGCCAACGGCTAAGGACTGGGCAGAAGCTGAAGAGAGGGTGAAACTGAGAAGGTTGGCCAGGATGGGGCATAGAGTGGAAGAGAAGAAGATGAAGTTCCCGCCTTTGTATGAGACCTTCAAGTCAGCTGGTTGGGTCAACAATGTTGTATCAGAAGGGGAGTTAGGGATTGAGGAAAAGCTGCAGAATCTGGACATCAATGCTGTTACTGATGATACTCTGGAAGAACAAGATTGCCCTTGGATCCGTGAACTAGCCCCAGGAGAAGTTCTGAACAACTGGATTGAATTTGAAAGAGCTATCTTTGTTGATGATTCAGAAATGTAATTAATCTTTTATCTTAAGTACTAATACCACCTCAAGAATGTCTATGACAATACCATGTTCTGATTTTCCTTTCAAAAAATCAAACTATCTTATGTTCACCATATTTCTTAAAGTAATGAAATGAAATACACTCCAGAAGTTTTATCCATATGTTGCATATCATTCATTCATTTATTACTAGTTATATATTCTTTCCTTGGTATATATATTTTGTTGCTTTATTTCTCAGGCCGACTGACGATGAATGCAAAGACGCTCGTGACGAGCCGGGGTTCGATTTCGAAAAACCGGTCTTTGCCGACGAGCCTGACGATGAAGACACTGAGGACCAAGCCTTACCCCTAGACCTTTTGAGACTGGTAGAGCAGGAGGAAAAGCAGATATTGCCACATAAGGAACCCACTGAGTTGATTAATTTGGGGACAGAAGAAGAACCAAGGGAGGTTAAAATTGGTACTACTCTGTCAGAAAAAGAAAAACAAGAGCTAGTAGATCTGTTGAAGGAGTATGTGGATGTGTTTGCATGGTCATACCAAGATATGCCAGGTTTAGATCCAGAAGTTGCAATGCATCGATTGCCCATCAGATCAGAATGTAAGCCGGCCCAACAGAAATTGAGAAGGATGAAACCAGATATGTTGTTAAAGATCAAAGAAGAAGTGAAAAAGCAGCTGGATGCGGGATTCTTAGAAGAGGCCAGATACCCAGAATGGCAAGCAAATGTAGTCCCGGTACCTAAAAAGGATGGAAAAGTGAGGATGTGTGTGGACTATCAGGACCTGAATCGAGCTAGCCCGAAGGACAATTTTCCTTTGCCACATATGGATGTTCTAGTAGACAACACCGCATGGTATTCTTTGTTTTCTTTCATGGACGGATTTTTTGGATACAATCAGATCAAGATGGCGCCAGAGGACAGAGAAAAGACTGCGTTTGTCACGGCCTGGGGGGTATTCTGTTATAAAGTTATGCCGTTTGGATTGAAGAATGCCGGGGCAACGTATCAAAGAGCAATGGTGAACATTTTCCATGATATGATGCATAAGGAGATTGAAGTATATGTTGATGATATGATTGCTAAACCTCGATCGGTGGAAGAACATTTGGTGAATTTAAGGAAGCTCTTCGAAAGACTTCGAGAGTTTCAGCTTAAGCTCAACCCGGCAAAGTGTACCTTTGGAGCTACTTCAGGGAAGTTTCTTGGATTCGTAGTCAGTGAGAAAGGGATTGAAGTAGATCCGGACAAAGTGAAAGCCATTCAGAATTTACCCCCACCAAAGAGTCAAAAAGAAGTTAGAGGATTTTTGGGTAGGTTGAATTACATCGCTCGCTTTATTTCTCAGTTGACAGCAAAGTGTGACCCGATCTTTAAATTGTTGAAGAAGAAAAATCCAGGGGAATGGGATGAGGACTGTCAAGCGGCTTTCGATAAGGTTAAGGAATATCTGTCCAACCCACCAGTGTTAGTACCTCCAGTGAGAGAGAGGCTCGTGATCTTGTATTTAACGGTCCTTGAGAATTCAATGGGTTGTGTATTGGTGCAGCAGGATGAAACTGGAAAGAAAGAGCGGGCAATTTACTATTTGAGCAAGAAATTCACTGATTACGAAGTCAAGTACTCAGATTTGGAGAAGATGTGTTGCACACTCGCATGGGCAGCTCATAGGTTAAGACAGTATATGCTCTATCACACTACTTGGTTGGTCTCCAAATTAGACCCAATTAAGTATGTGTTTGAAAAACCCGGCTTATCAGGAAGAATAGCTAGATGGCAGGTTTTATTATCTGAATACGATATAGTATATGTGTCTCAAAAAGCAATCAAAGGAAGTGCGGTAGCAGAATTCTTAGCTGATCGAGCTAGCAAAGATTATGAACCGGTGCAATTTGAGTTCCTAGATGAAGACCTGATGGCAATATGCCAGGTAGAGGAAGTAAAAGAGGAGGGAGAAACATGGAATATGTACTTCGACGGGGCATCAAACCTGTCCGGGCAGGGGATAGGTGCAGTATTGATATCCCCTGAGAGCGATTATCTCCCAGCTACAGCTCGATTAATGTTCCCGGCCACAAACAATGTGTCAGAATATGAAGCTTGCATTTTGGGAATTCAGATGGCGTTGGACAAAGAAGTAAGGAGATTGGAGGCTTACGGTGATTCAGCCTTGGTAATTTACCAAATGAAAGGAGAATGGCAAACGAGGGAGCCAAAGTTGGTTAAATACCGAGACCATATGATGGAATTAGTCAAATCCTTTGAAGATTACATTTCATCATGTACCTAGAGAAAATAATCAGTTGGCAGACGCATTAGCAATCCTTGCTTCAATGTTTAAAGTGGGCACCAATACAGAGATCCAGCCGATCCAGATTCAGATGAAAGATTCCCCGGCCCATGTGATGAGTGTGGAGGATGAAGTAGATGGTAATCCATGGTATTTTGATATCCTCCAGTACATCAAGTACCAAAGATACCCAGAACATGCCACAGAAAATGACAAGAGAGTAATTCGGAGAATGGCAATGGGTTATCTCCTGGAAGGTGACACTTTATACAAGAAAAGCCGTGACCAAACGTTGCTTAGATGCGTAGGTTCAGCAGAAGCCAAGAGGGTTATAGAAGAAGTGCATATAGGATCATGTGGGAGTCATGCTAGTGGACACAAGATGGCAAGGCAGATCATGAGAGCAGGTTATTATTGGTTGACATTGGAAACCGATTGTATCAAGTATGTCAGAAAATGCCATAAGTGTCAAATTTACGCAGACCAAATTCACGTGCCCCCAAACCCATTATATGTAATGTCAGCTCCATGGCCTTTCTCAATGTGGGGAATAGATGTGATTGGAGTTATTAACCCCAAGGCTTCAAATGGGCATAGATTCATATTGGTGGCAATCGATTACTTTACAAAATGGGTTGAGGCAGCTTCATACACGAGTGTTACTCAAGCAGTAGTCACCAAGTTCATCAAAAGGGAGATTATCTGCAGATATGGGTTGCCGGAAAGGATTATTACTGATAATGCATCCAACTTGAACCAAGGATTGGTGGAAGAAACTTGCAAACAGTTCAAGATCGTGCATAGTAACTCAACTATTTATAGACCAAAGATGAATGGTGCAGTAGAGGCAGCCAATAAGAATATTAAGAAGATTGTGGCGAGGATGACGGAGACATATAGGGATTGGCACGAGAAGCTTCCTTTTGCTCTTCATGCTTATCGGATTTGTGTTAGGACTTCAACTGGGGCAACTCCGTACTCTTTGGTATATGGAATGGAGGCAGTGGTACCAATCGAAGTAGAAATACCGTCCTCCATACGGGTATATCGAGAGACCAAATTAGAAGAGTCTGAATGGGTTCAAGAGAGATATGATCAGCTCAACTTGGTCGACGAGAAAAGGTTAACGGCTTTATGTCATTGCCAAATGTACCAAAAGAGGATGGAGCGGGCATTTAACAAGAAGATACGCCCGAGAGAGTTCAAAGAAGGAGATTTGGTATTGAAAAAGATCATACCAGAACAGGGTGACCCAAGGGGCAAGTGGGCACCTAATTGGGAAGGCCCATTCGTGGTAGAGAAAGCATTTTCTGGTGGGGCATTGATTTTACAAGAGATGGATGGGGAAGAGTTTCCCAGGCCTATCAACTCTGACACAGTCAAGAAATATTATGCTTAAAAAAAAATTGGGCTTAAAAAAAAAGAGGTCGCAAAAAGAGAAATGAAATATAAGGAGGGGTCCAAGTTGAAAACCCACAAAGGGCGGCTTGGATCCATCGGGGGTCACTTAAGTTGAAAACCCGAAAAGGGCGGCTCGAGTGAAGGATGGAAAAAGAGGAACTTGAGTTGAAAACCCGAAAAGGGCGACTCAGGTGGAAGGTGGAAGGACATAGTCTGTTGGCATTACACTTCAAGAAAATCTCTTAAGGTCAAAAGGGTAAGGATCTGGTCCAGACTGAGTTGGGTAAGGCAACATAAACCAATTTCGAAGAACCTTCGGCAAACGTCACAAAACCGTCGTCGAAGTATTCATCGACATGAGGTTCTATCTCTTCAGCATGTTTTATTAGTATATGTATTAATTTCCTTGTTACATAAATTTATCTCTTTCTGTTTGTACACATTTCTTTATTAATGAAATATCGAAGTTTTAGTAAAATTTGTTTTCTTTTTGCATTACATTTCGTAAATAAATATTGGTTTTGTTTTTCAAAATTTGTTTAAGAATAAATTGCTGAAAACAGACATGGGAATGATCGCTTTTAATTGTTCAAGAGGAGGTATTAGTAAAAGATATAAAGGGGCATAAGTCATTACTCGGGGCGAAGGATTCGAAAGGAATAAGGGTAAAGTATCGGTAATAGCGTGGGGAATATGAGACCAGGAGAGATTAAGGTCGCAGATGAGGGTTTGGAAGAGGAAGTCTAAGGCCAAGAAGTCAAGGGGAACACAAGGAAGCTATATATGGTTACTGATTAATTTGGCAAAGGAAATATATATTCGAACCAAATCATATACATTTCGCATTACAGTTATCATCAGCATACAACATTGCATTAACACTAGGCAGTGCATCGCCATTCTAACTTGCCTCAAAGCCTACTTTTCAAAGAAATTTTCAGGAATTCAGATGCCTCGGTGTAGCATCTTCAAAATTGGCTTCAGAAGATTCAGTGGTCCTTCCTCATGATTTTAGCCTTCAATGAAAAAAGGGTGTCTACGACTTTGCGCATTTCCTAATTCTCGAAAAGTATGCAAACTACTTCTTTGCAGACTTCCCGATAGTTAGAAAGCACACAAAGAGGGGCAGTTGTAGACACCTATTTTTGTCCAGTATCCTTAAATTTAAATTAATTCATTTCTTATTTGGCATTAGAGTCACCCAAGGGTACTTTGGTCATTTTTGCACCCAGGGGCATTTTGGTCATTTTTGCACTCAGGGGCATTTTAGTCATTTTTTTAGTTCACCTTCAATTTAGATTAGCTAATTTATTTAGATTATCTAGATTGCATTAAAAAAAATAGAAAGAATCTTAATGTATACTTTTGGAATTTTTGCATATTTTCATTTAGTAATTTAGTTTTGTTACACTTTAATCATATAGCTTAATCACTTTTAGTAATAGATTTAGTTTTCGATTGTGATTCTCATATTCATTATTAAATATGTCCCATCTACTTTCCCTTTCCCATTAGTCATGCTGACCATTAACCACATTAGTTGTTAATCATATTAGAGGCCATTTCATGAAACATGCATTGGCATTTGTTAATCAGATTCAATCTTAAATATTTTCTAAAAGGGAAATTATTCATGGCATATTGGATCATTTCATGTAATTAGCCTTTATTTATTTAAGTACATTCATATAAGCAAAAAAAGAATAAATACAAAAAAAAATAATAAAAATAAGAAGTGTGTTTACATTCACTATTCTCTCTAGTTTTTGTTTACAATTACAGGTTTTTTTAGGCTACAATATATAGGGTGATGCGCCAAGGGCTTATCATGGCTTAGAAGAACACATTGGAGCCAAAGAAGATCATGGAGATGTCATCGATGCTAGCTTGGAGGAGCATGGACATGGAAGCACAAGTGACCGGCCATTGCTTGGAGAAGCCGCGCAACACCGGCCACATGACCGGCCATCGCATGCGACACCGCATGGGGCATCCGGCCACAACCGGCCATCGCTTGGCACACCAACCGGCCACAACCGGACATCGATTGGGCCATCCGGACAAGACCGGCCATTTGATCCTTTAGACATTCCGCAAGGTCCAATGACTAGGGCTCGGGCTAAAAGGTTCAAGGAAGCTTTATTGGGCTTTGTAAGATCTCATTTTGGAGGTTTAGAGTCCATTGAAGAACATTTGGAAGGCATTGAAGTCGACATCACCAAGAATATTCCCATCGATTCCAAGTTGTTCACCTTACTTGAAATCAATGAGCATTAGGCTTTAGTATTGTGTAATTCGGTCATTGGGCCTTTATTCTATCTTATATTAGTTATTTATTTAGTTTAGAAGACATTGGGTTGGGCCTTGTTTGACTAAGTCCAATCCTTGCTTAATTATGTAATGTTATTTACTTTTCCTAGTAGGACAAGGAGTAGGTTATTTCCTTGTTCCTTCCTTTATGTAATG
>AWWV01014960.1:0-39053 GCA_001974805.1 Corchorus capsularis
CAAGGTCCAATGACTAGGGTTCAGGCTAAAAGGTTCAAGGAAGCTTTATTGGGCTTTGTAAGATCTCATCTTGGAGGTTTAGAGTCCATTGAAGAACATTTGGAAGGCATTGAAGTCGACATTCACCAAGAATATTCCCATCGATTCAAAGTTGTTCACCTTACTTGAAATCGATGAGCATTAGGCTTTAGGATTGTGTAATTCGGCCATTGGGCCTTTATTCTATCTTAGATTAGTTATTTATTTAGTTTAGAAGACCGGCCATTGCTTGGAGAAGCCGCGCAACACCGGCCACATGACCGGCCATCGCATGCGACATCGCATGGGGCATCCGGCCACAACCGGCCATCGCTTGGCGCACCAACCGGCCACAACCGGACATCGATTGGGCCATCCGGACAAGACCGGCCATTTGATCCTTTAGCCATTCCGCAAGGTCCAATGACTAGGGTTCAGGCTAAAAGGTTCAAGGAAGCTTTATTGGGCTTTGTAAGATCTCATCTTGGAGGTTTAGAGTCCATTGAAGAACATTTGGAAGGCATTGAAGTCGACATCACCAAGAATATTCCCATCGATTCAAAGTTGTTCACCTTACTTGAAATCGATGAGCATTAGGCTTTAGGATTGTGTAATTCGGCCATTGGGCCTTTATTCTATCTTAGATTAGTTATTTATTTAGTTTAGAAGACATTGGGCTGGGCCTTGTTTGACTAAGTCCAATCCTTGCTTAATTATGTAATGTTATTTACTTTTCCTAGTAGGACAAGGAGTAGGTTATTTCCTTGTTCCTTCCTTTATGTAATGTTTTCCTTTTAGCTTTAGGAGAAGGGTTATGCGTCCCCTATATAAAGGGACCATCTCCCTCTTGTAAACATAAGTCAAGTTAATCAATAAAGTTGAGAGGTTTATACCCATATCGATTTCTTTGGCTTCATTGTTCTAGTTTGAGCAAACTTAGGGTTTTTCAATCTTGTAGAGTCCTAGCAAGCAATTAAGTTGAGATAACTTAGTTGTTTGTGAATCTTGTGATCTTGAGAATTCAATTGTAGGTCTAATTGAGTGCTTAAGGCCGACGAAAGAGGTGGGATTGCTTTGTGAAGGTCATCGACATACAAGTCTAGGAGTTGAAGAAGTTCAAGTCGACTTTGGTGGATATTCAAAGGTTGGATTTGAATCTAATACAACTAGATTCGTATCACATATATACATATATTATATAATTTTTTTAGACATATTATACAAGAAATTAAGAATCAATAAGAGTTCATTTGTTTTGTGTGAATTTAATCACTTTCTATAAAAAGTATAGAGTAAGAAATAACTTAGCATGTTTGGTTAATTTTTCTCGAGAAAGTTTAGGGTAAGAAAGTTTAAGTGACCCAAATACTTTCTCACCTTTCTTATGAAAGTAGTTTTGAGCCTTGTTTTTATGTTTTTGAGATTTTGTGAGACCCCAACCCAAGATGTCTTATGTATTATTAATTGAACCCAAATATATCTATAACTTATGAGCTAAACACCCATTAAGTGACTACTTAACCTACAAAGCATAGTTTGGTTTAATAATATATACATTTTCTTTTCAAAACTAGGGTTAGACAAATTAGGAGAAGAAGGAGAACGACCAGAGAGTTTTGAAAGCTAATTTCATCACTTTTCCATCATATTTTCGTGCTAAGAGGTTAGTTTTAACAACTTCCAAACGTTTTCACCTTGTAAGCATGCATTATGGAGGGTTTTGTTTTGAAAGAGAGAGAGTTCCGGCCATCGGCCGCCAACCGGCGAGATTGGTATTAATAGATTCCTCTACTCCTTAGGAGTTCATAGAACTTGGAATCACTCAATTTGGTTGGGTGAATCAAAAGTTATGACAAGTTTATGTTAAAGAACTCTAAGTTGAAAATTGTGATCGGTGGGTCTAATTTCCTTGCCGGAATCCGGCAAACTGGAGGCCTTTCGTGGCCAAACTTATGGATTAATTGTAGTATGATGTAAGCTCTGTCCATTGGTACCTTTCATACCTACATAGGTGTTTTTAGGTGAGAGAATCGAAGCTTCAAAGATGCTTCGCCGTGGGATAAATCTGGAATTTTCAGATTTGTTCATGGAGAAGATGAAAAGTAACTGGTGATGCCCACTCTCGGTCAGAAATTGAATCGGAGAGTGTAGTTCACCCCTAGGTTAATTTGGTGTGAAATTTGGGGGATTTACTCCAAAAAATATATCTGATTTTCTGAAATTTTTATATAATTTTTCAGATTACAAATTATTTTATATAAAATATTCTTTTTTTGGAAAAATGATTGAGAGAGTGTGGTTTAATTTTAAAGAGTTATATTCTGAAATTTTGGTGAAAATTATATATTAATATCAGGCTTATTTTTATGTTTTTAAAATGGAGTTACACTCTCTTGAAATTTCGAAACATATTTTCAATGGTTTTTTAGATAGTAAAAGTGGGTTAAATATGGAAAATTTCGTGTGTGTTTTCTAAATGTTTTGAAAAGGAATTTTCAGCGGTCCCCCAATGTTGTTTAGGATTGGTTGAAGGGTAGATTGAACATGTATAATTATTGTGTATATTTGCCGTTTCTAACGAATAGTTATAACATTGTTAGGATTGTGATTGTTGTTATGTTGATATGGATTTTGTGCTGTGATTGTCTTTCTAATCAGGTAAGTTTCCGAACTTTTCTGGTTATTTTCAAAATGATTGGTTTTAAATTGTTTTATAATCGTTTTTGTCGTAATTGAATGTTTTATTGTTTTGAACTATTGAAATGGTTTCGTAAAATGGGTCAAACATGAAAGGTAAAAATGATTTGGAATTGTGGTATTGTGAAATTGATTTGAGATTATGAAAATTGGTTTTGGGGACTTTGATGGCTGCATAGTGGACCGCCTCAAGGGGTTAAACTGAAGGTGGTTCCAGAATCTATTACCGTACGGTTGAAACATTATGTATCGTGATATCGTGTATTATGACAGCCTGAAAAGAACTTTATTGAAATGTTTTTAATTGTTGATCACGATTGAGAAATTGGCTGGAAATTGTTGTTTTACTAAAGATTGTGAGTTTTGAGTAAAGGGTTTTAAATGTTTGATCCAGCTAGTTAGGTTTTGTTACTTACTGTGCTCTTTAGCTTATTATGTAGTTTATATGATTTTCAGGTATTGAGGATTAAGCATTGGGGTGCATTTTGGAGAGTTTGCTAGGATGAATAAATTAGACATTAAATTTTATTTATGTTATTGAACCGCTTCCGCTATTGTTTATCGTTCATTATTGGGATTGTAAGATCAATTTTGGTTTAAGAGGTTTTAAAGATTTTAGACTTTTGAACTTGTTGGATTGTTTGTTGGCCTTAGATGCTCATGAGTTTCACTTTATGAGTGTGTGTCATTGTTGTGTTTCGAGCCTGCGGGTTCGGGGCGTGATAATTTAGTGGTATTAGAACTTAGGTTGCGACTTACTAGGGACGAATTTTGTGATGCGTGAGGAATGGGTAGAATAGGACTGCATATACATACTTATGATTATGGTAATTGGTTAATTGATAATCGAATTGCTTGTGAATTCTGTGATGAATTGTAGTTTGCCGCATAAGAATAGGAAAACTAGAACGATTGTTCATACCGCCAACGTTGTAGAGAGGTCGGATGAACATGATCTTGTATTGTTGATATTGCGGAAATGAGTTGCCTGTTGATTTGGTTGTCTTAGATATGCATGGCTTAACGTTATATTTGGAATCGATTGGTTGGATAGATATTATGTTGTCTTAGATTGTCATATGATGATGATATATATTCGAATTCCTGGACAAGAGGAATTTAGTTTTGTTGGTAGCACTGCTAAATCTCCTCCCAGAATTGTTTCTGTGCTGCAAGCTAGATGTTTGTTGAAAAGTGAATGTTTAGCTTTTCTTCTTTTAGTCCAAAACAACCTTGATGGTGAATTGCCTAGTTATCCTATTGTACAAGACTTTTCTGATATCTTTCGGAGGACTTGCCTGGTCTTCCACAAGATAGAGAATTGGAGCTTTCTATTGATTTAATTCCAGGTACTACACCTATTTCTAAAACTCCTTATAGAATGGCTCCAACTGAGTTGAAAGAACTAAAGCGGCAGTTGCAAGAGTTGTTTGATAAGGGTTTCATCCGACCTAGTGTTTCTCCATGGGTGATCCTGTTTTGTTTGTGAAGAAGAAGGATGGTAGCATGAGGCTCTGTATTGATTACGAGAGCTGAATAAGGTGACGATGCGTAACCGGTATCCTTTACTGCATATTGATGACCTTTTCGATCAATTAAAGGGAGCCCAAGTTTTCTCTAAGATTGATCTTAGGTCTGGCTATCACCAATTGAAGATTAAGGCAGAGGATGTTCCTAAATCAGCTTTTTGAACCAGGTATGGGCATTACGAGTTTCTTGTTATGCCATTTGGTTTGACTAATGCACCAGCCACTTTCATGGATTTGATGAATAGGGTGTTTAAGGATTATCAGGATAGGTTTGTGGTGGTCTTTATAGATGATATCTTGGTGTACTCTAAGAGTATGGAAGACCATGGAGAGCACTTGAGGTTAGTATTGCAAATTCTCAGAGAAAAGAAATTGTATGCCAAGTTTAAGAAGTGTGAGTTCTGGTTGGATAGTGTGGCATTTCTTAGACATGTAGTGTCTAAGGATGGAATCTCAGTAGACCCTGAAAAGTTGAAAGCAATTGTCGAATGGAGTCGACCTGCTAATGCTACTGAAGTTAGAAGCTTCTTTGGGTTGGCTGGTTACTATTGGAGGTTTGTAGAGGGATTTTCTAGCATTGCAGTGCCAATGACTAAATTGACTAGAAAAAGTGCTAAGCTCGAGTGTACTGATGAATGTGAGATAAGTTTTAAAGAGTTGAAGGAATGTCACACTTCGGCTAATATTTTAACTGTTCCTGATGAGAGTGGAGGATTCACTATCTATAGTGATGCTTTAAAGAAAGGTTTGGGTTGTATCTTAATGCAAAATGGGAAGGTTGTGCCTTATGCTTCAAGGCAGCTTAAACCTTATGAGCAGAATTATCCTACACATGACTTGGAGCTTGCAGCAGTAGTGTTCGCTCTCGGAATTTGGAGGCATTACTTGTATGGTGAAAAGTGTGAGATTTTCACTGATCAAAAGAGTTTAAAGTATATCTTCACCCAGAACGAGATTAACATGAGGCAACGAAGATGGTTGGAGTTGTTGAAAGACTATGATTTTAACTATAAGTTATCATCCGGGGAAGGCAAATGTTGTGGCTGATGCGTTGAGTAAGAAGAACCATGGTAGTCTTGCAGCTATTCTTACTTCTCAAAGGTCCATTTTGGATGATTTTAGGAGGATGGAGATTGGAGTTAGGAAACATGGCTCTGAAGGGATGTTGGCTAGTTTGAGATTTCAACCTACATTGATTGAAAGGATTAAAGAGGCGCAATTGGTTGATTCAGCACTTCAGAAGGTTCGAGCAAATATTGAAACAAGTGCTCCGTCTGATTTTAGAATCCATGATAATGGTTCTTTGAGATTTGGTGATAGGTTGTGTGTTCCTAATGATGTAGAATTAAAGAAAGTGATTTTGGATGAAGCACATTATTCTAGTTATACTGTGCATCCTGGTGGGACTAAGATGTATAGGGATTTGAAGGAGTCTTACTGGTGGAACAACATGAAGAGGGAGACTGGTGAATTTGTAGCACAATGCGTTGTATGCCAACAGGTGAAAGTGGAGCATCAAAGGCCAGTTGGACAGTTGCAGCCGCTTCCAATACCAAAATGGAAGTGGAAGCACATCATGATGGACTTTGTTTCTGGGTTACCTAGGTCACTTCGAGGCCATGAGTCAGTATGGGTGATTGTTGATAGATTAACGAAGTCTGCTAACTTCATAGCTTTGAAGGTTGGTTATTCATTGGAGAAGTTAGTTGTTTTGTATGTTCGAGAGATTGTTAGATTGCATGGGGTGCCTGTGTCAATTGTTTCTGATTGTGATTCGAGATTTGTGGCTGAGTTTTGGGGAAGTCTTCTTAAGGCCTTAGGTACGAAGTTGAACTTTAGCACTGCTTTTCATCCCCAAATCGATGGGCAATCAGAGAGAACCATTCAGATTCTTGAAGATATGTTGAGGGCATGTGCCATTGATATGAAGGGTGCTTGGGATGACCATTTACCCTCAGACACCCCTTTTTGGCTCATATCCTTTAAATGTTTCGTAATTAGCATTAGGGGGGCGTTTTTTCATTTGCAAGTTCATTTTAGCATTCTAATAAAGTAGTTCGTTTAGTAAGCATTTTTTCTAGTTAGTATTTAGTTATCATTTTCATTAGATTAAAATAATAATAATAATAATAACAAAAAAATAACCAAAAAAAAGAAAAGAAAAGAAAAAGGAAAAAGAGGGTTTGTGCATGTAATTTGCCCATTTCCTCGTTGGGCTTTGTTTAACCATTTGGATCATTTCTGAGTTTGGGTTGTCATTGGGTCTATAGTTATTGGGCCTTGGTCTTTCAACCATTGGGATATCAATCCATTCATTACATTGTTTGAGCCCATTTTCGTTAGAACCCCATTGCAAAATTAAAAGCATTTGTTCCCTTGAAAAGCTACAAGGATTGACATGCAGGTCGTTTAAATTAAATTGCAAAATAAAGTTTGGAATATAATTTACAACGGGTTATATGTCAAAATTCAACTAGTTTACAAGGAAATGAGATTGAAAATGGGTTTGATCCAATGATTGATGACTTCTTGCTTGGCAAAAGAAATGGGGGCTACTGGAAGCCTAGAACTTGCTGAATTACTAAGCAATGACAAGGACTGACCTGCAAAGCAAAACTTGAAGGGCAGTTTGCTAAGGCACTCAAATGTTGCTCACTCAAACACATCAAGGCAGCCAACGATTCATCAAGCATAAGAGGCCAAAATGCAAATAAATCAGGAAACATTTCTTTCAAATGATTGCAGCAAGCTGAACTTCACAAATGGGCAGAATCAAGCAAGTGCAGCAACGCAAAATCATTAAATCCCAGCATGCATTTTTATGTTAAGACATAGGTATAGTTCCATTGCATTTTCTTCCACCATTTACATGATCACATTATTATAGCATCATTTTTACAATGACCAAGTCAGCAATATAAGGAGTCAAAGAGTCCAGAGAAGATTACTAGTCCAAGGCAGCAAGAGCACCTGTAAAGAGGGAAACTGTGTGAGGAAAATATAAAAGGACAACACACTTGCACAAATAGACAAGATTAAGGAATTTTCCATTGCCAGCTCACCTTCACCCATTGCAACAGAATGAGCACCGCCTCGCACATGTGCATACGAAAACCACCTGCAGAAAACAACAAAAAAGGAGAAGTGGGAAGCAAGAAAATGAAGGAGGAAACTTCCTCTTATTTGGAGGAGTGAGCATAAAAACGGGAGGGTTTTCAAGAGAGGGGGGAGAGGACAGTTTCCAAAGAGGAGTTTTCCAAAAAAAACCCCTAGCAGACAGTTTTTGCGAGAAGAAGAAAAACCTAACAGAGTGCAAGCTTTAGCAAATTATTTTTTTACATAAAATTTCCCGTTTCTAGATCATCAAATACCAAGAAAGTTTCTATTTTTCTTACAACTCAGAAAACCAAAAAATCAGGCTTAATCTCTTCATTTTCCCAGTTCACAGTAAACTTAAAAAAAACAAAAAAAAAACTTTACCCTTACACTAGCTTGGTCTCCCGTCGGTCCTCCCTTTACTGTTTTCTTGATATTCCGTTCCAAACTTTTCCTCCAAAAAACAACAAAAACAGAAATATTAGGGTTCTTAGACTTTACAGTTACAAAATACAAAAACTCAAATTTCAAATAGCTTCCCATTTTCATCGTCAACAGAAAATAAAGATCCTTAGTTTTTTTTTAGTTGTCTTTTTAAGCTCAAAGTTCATCAAAAATAAAAGAAATAATAAGCATATCAAAGAGTTGAAGAAGGGTTTACCCAAATAGGCCTCATAATCCATTCCAATCGGCATCGGGGTCATCTCGGCGGCGGAAGTTCAGGCTTCGGCTTTGGTGTTTCTGACGATGGGAGGCTCCGATCGGAGAACAAATAGAGGGGTTTGAGAGCGGACGGAGTGGTGAACAACATACCAGAAAATCAAGGCCATCCGTCGGCTAGAAAATGAGATCGGAGAAGGGTTGATTTATTTCGGCCAAGGCCATTTTGAGGGGCTTCGAGACATCTTTGAGGAGAATCAATGCCAGATTTGGGAAGAGGAAGAAGAGGAGAAGTGACTTGGAGCTTTCGAGCTCCATCTGTGCCGGTCGGAGCTCCGGCACGACTGAGCTCAATAGCCCGGTAACAGATCCGGCTAGGGGGTGACGACGGGGAGAGAAGAGGGAAAAGAAGTTTGAAAAATAAAGTTAGGATTTTCCTATTTATATCAACCCAGGAGACCCGACCCGGTGCCAATAATTTGACCCGATCCGAATCACCTAGGACCTATCGCATATTGGGTATTCATTTCTGACTTTGGGTATACTCATTCTTACTTGGGCTTTTAATTTCTTTTGGTTTGGGCTTTTACTTGTTGATTGCATTTAGGTTTTGTTGGGCTTTAGTCTAGTTTTTAAAAGGCCTAGTTTCATAGATTAACTTAATATTAGCTCTAATTTCAATAAGTCATAAAATTTGAAAATTCAAAAAAAAAAAAAGGAATTAAGTTAGATTAAACATTTGCATTCATATTTACTTTTAAATAGATTGTTGCAAAATATTATATGCCATGCTCATGTGAGAAAAATAATTGGATTCCGATGATGGAATAATCGGTTGGAATGTAGACAACAGTTGTCTGTTTCAACCCGAGTTTCCTAGGCTTGAAACACCTAAAGGGGGTCTTAGCCAGTATGAGTGGCGGGTGCCCAGACGGTGTTCCTCGTATAATTACTCAGTAAAATTTGCATTTTAACTGGAAATCATGCATCATGTGCATTCACGCATCTAGGGTTAGACTTAGTAATTTTCAATTAATCGATAAGAAAAATAAAAACAGAAAAAAATTGAAAATGAAATAAAATAAAACCATTTTTATCAAAATTAAAAAAGAGATTTTGTGCTTGTGAATTGTTCTCTTTTAGTTTTCCAAGATAAAAAAATCAAAAAAGAAAAAATGAGTCTTTCAAAATTAAATTAAAAGGTTTTTTCAAAAAATCCAAAAAAATCAAAATTCAAAAAAAAAAGAAAGAATTTCACCCCAAGTTTTCAAAAGCATTCAATTTAGGTCTTTTCAAATTGGGAAAGTTCCCATTAAGTTTTTCAAAGTGTTCAATTTAGGTCTTTTCAAAGTGCGAAAGTTCCCATCAAGTTTTCAAGACATTCAAACACAAGTTTTTCAAATAGAGTCGTTTTAATGGTAAGTTTTAAAGAAAATCCTCATCATGAGGAGTCCAAAAAGAGAACAAATAATAAACGGGGAAGTCCCCAACATTCCTATTTCAAAATCCAAAACCTATTTTTGCTTGTTTATTTGCTTAATTTCAAAGATTAATAAAAGAGTTTAATGGCATGAAAATACTTAAAGATAGAGACAACCAATAATAGAAACCCGCAGTTAATTCTAGACTAGTCAGTGCCGTCTTCTTGATGGGCGTCGTGGGGGTGCTAATCCTTCCCCACGCGTACCCGACTCCCGAACCTTTAGACTCTGGTTAGAAGACCGTTTATTAGGTTTAGTGTTACCTTCGCCAAGCTTAGGTTAACAATGGACTTAATAATCTGATAGGTGGCTAATCACACCTGGGTTAAAAAAGATTAGTGGCGACTCCCGTAGTTAGTTCTTTAAAGTCGTTCAACGGTAGGGTTCGGACCCCGTCGGACCTGGACGTTGCGACAGCTTGGCGACTCCACTGGGGACCGTTAGAGTGTCAAACTGAATGCTGGTTTAGAGTTGACTAGGGTTTGAATAAATTGGTTCTCTGTTTCTTTTTATTCCTGTTATTTCTTGATTATTTGTTTTCATGCTTTGTTTATACTTTGTATATTTTGTCTAATCCATGTTTGCTCTGTTTTCTTTGGGGGTAGTTTAGTAATTTGGGTAGAGTTTTGGTAAGGGTTTATTTTGTTCCTTCACACACTCACTAATAACTTGCATTTGCATTGCATGAGCTTACACCGGAGCTCTAACCCATTTAGGAGGAGGCAAAGTAGCTAGCCCTCGTGTGACGATAGTCACCGTGCGGGTTTGTAGTGAACACCTAAAGTCAGACTGAATCCTTTCCAATGAACCTATAGTGGGTGAGGATTGGAGGCCTTACTAGCCTAGAGTGGGCGTCAGTGAGGACAGTTTGGGAACCTTTAGATCCTGTGTGAAGGCTCATCCAGCATATAGATCCCGTGAGAGATATCCAGCTTAATTAGAGCCAGTCCCGTGAGGATAAACCTTAGTACATAAAAGAAACATTTCTTATCTTTACTATCTCGTTTTTCCAGAATCAGATCGTAGAGTGGGCAATTGCATTGTTCACAATAGGCGGACTGACCTGCTCCAAACGGACTCATAGTCCGAAAGTTTTTAGGGAAAATGTTTTGATCAACAATAAAAGGGGCACGATTTTTCTTCAATTCTCAATTATCGATGCTTTATTTTATGTTTAGTTACTAATCATTTTTGTTCTATCATTCTTTCATTCTCTCATCTGCATCCACCTAACTCTTTGTTTCGCAGGTTTCATCATTGTGCATTCCCTTGTGTTCATATCCATGCATTGTTCATCAACATAGTTTGCCATGACCTTTCATTTATTCATCAACGTAGATTGCCATGTCATGGTGCATCTCATTCACATTTTTATGATTTGTTAAGTTATCATCAAAATCATTTGAATATGTCATACATTCATCATGCATTTTCCATTCCTTTATATATGTTCATGCATCAATCATGCATTTATCCATTCATTGCTACATGCATCCATCTTGCATTACCTTTTATCTTTTGTAAATAGATGCATTTTGTGCATATAGGCAGCATGTTTCCTATGAATATTACTTGTTTTCTATTTGCTCTATTGGATACTAACATCATCAGCAAGCATGTGTGGCTCGAGAAAGCACATTGTAAAGTCAGCTGAAAAGATCAGAGATGCAAACCTGAGTCAAAGACATTTCTTCCTCAGATACTTCGAAAGAAGCCAGACCATGCCAGTAACGTCACTCTCGCTCAAACAGGTGACAGTCAATAGAGGACTTTGGGATTTCAAGGCGAAAAATCAAAACTGGTATCTTGAGTTCTAGTGAGCTTCCCAAATAATGAAGGGTCAAACGACTTTAAACTAGTCACAAAGAGGCAACGGAAGCCCACCAAAGAGGGAATTTCCCAAACTTCGGAGCATATCTTACATAGCATTTTGGTTCAAATTATTTCATTTTGAATATTCAACATGAAGGATTGCATTGTATTAATAGTGGTTAAAGTTGTTGCACTTTCATTGCGAAAAGAATTGACTTGACAAAACAAAGTCCATTTGTTTAATAATAATATTAATAAAGGAACAAAATGAAAAAGAAAGGTTTTCTTCCAATAAGTAATCACGTTTTCTTAATAAGTAGAGGTTTTGAAGTGGATTGGTGTTTACCACTAAAACTGACTCAAGCAAGTTTGTGGAAAGGTCACTAACCTTTATCTGGACTATGAGCAAAGGAACAATGAGTTTTAATCAAAGGATGTTTCAAAAACTCGTCAAAGCAATAATTTCAAGGTGATTGAATCCATATTTTCAAGAGTTTTAAGGAGACAAACTGATCGACGTCAACACTACTCCCATACTTCAAATTCTTTCAAATCCTTATTAAGTCCATTCTCTTGGAACCCAACATCAAAGTCTTGTTTTCTTCTAATAAATGGGCAATTCGGTCACACTATTACTGTTCTCACAGTGCCTTGAGGGCAAAATGACCAAACTTCAATTTTCTCAATGTCCCTTAAATCACCAGGTTAATTTTCAATATCCTAAACTTTTCTTTCGACAAGAAGAAGAAGTGCACAATTCAAAGAGTTCAAATCAATTCACTCAAATTCATCATTAGGAGGTGTCGCAACGTGCGTGTCCGGGGGGTACCGAACCCTACCGCTGAACGACTTAAGAACTAAACTACAGAGTCGCCACTAATCTTTTTTACCTAGGTGTGATTAGCCACCTATCAGATTATTAAGTCCAATGTTAACCTAAGCTTGACGAAGGTAACATTAAACCTAATAAACGGTCTTCTAACAAGAGTCTAAAGGTTCGGGAGTCGGGTACGCGTGGGGAATGATTTGCACCCCCACGACGCCCGTCAAGAAGACGACACTTACTAGTCTAGAATTAACTGTGGGTTTCTATTATTGGTTGTCTCTATCTTTAAGTTATTTTATGTACTCTTAATTACTGATTACCTCTATTCTCACTCTCCTTTTTTACTAATTACCTTTTTTACTTTTCTCTCTCTTTTTTACTGACTACCCTTCTTTACTCTTCCTTTTCTTACTGATTGCTCTTTACTCTTTACTGATCACCATTACTTTTTACCATTTTTCTCTTTACTGATTGCCTTTTCACATTTTATTGATTACAATTTGACTTCTTACTGATTACTCTTTACTTTTTGCCGATTACTATTTTACTCTTACTGATTACCTTTTACTGATTACTATTTTACTCTTTACTGATTACCTTCTTACTTTTTACTGATTACCATTTTACTCTTTACTGATTACCATTTTGCTTTTACTAATTACCATTTTGCTCTTACTGATTACTATTTTACCTTTTACTGATTATCATTACTTTTTTTTTACTGATTACCTTTTACTATTTTACTCTTTACTGATTATCTTTTTACTGATTACCCTTTACCATTCTTCCTTTACTGATTACTCTTTACTTTTTACCATTTTACTCTTTACCGATTACTCTTTACTTTTTACCATTTTACTCTTTACTGATTTCTCTTTACTCTTTTCTCTTTTACTCTTTACTCTTTACCATTTTACTCTTTACTCTTTTCTCTTTACTAATTACTATTTTACTCTTTTGAATTTAACTACAATTTTTACTCTTTGAATTTAATTACCATTTGTCATTTTACTCTTTGAACTTGATTACCATTTTACCATTTTACTCTTTACTGATTACTCTTTACTTTTTACCATTTTTTTACTCTTTACTGATTACTTCTTTTACTTTTACTCTTAATTACCATTTTACTGATTGCTTCTTTTACTTTTACTCTTAATTACCAACTTACTGAATACTTCTTTTACTTTTACTCCATTCTACTGATCACTTCCTCTTTTATTTCTTTTTACTGATTACTTCTCTTTTTTATTTTATCCTTTTACTTTTACTGATTCACCAAATACTTCTTTTACTTCTTCTCTTAATTATCAATTTACTAATTAATCCTTTTACCTTGACTCTTAATTATTGACTTACCCTTTTACTTTGACCCTTAATTACTGATTGCTACATTTACTTCCTCTCTTAGTTATCAATTTACTAATTAATCCTTTTACTTTTACTGATTGACCAATTGACTGATTACTACCTTTTTTCTTTTCACTTTGACTTTTAATTACTGATTTACTGATTACTTCGTTGATCCTTTTATTTTTACTTTTTACTTCTTTTGCTTTCATTTTTTTATCTTAATTATTGACTATCTCTTGTGATATGGGTGCATATGATGCATGAAATTCCAGTTAAATGCAAATGTTTTACCAAGTGGTTATACGAGAGGCATCGTTTGGGCACCTTCCACTTGATTGGTAAGACCCCCGTTTAGATGTTTCAAGCCTAGGAAACTCGGTTGAAACAGACAAGCACTATCTACATTCCAACCGATTATTCCATCATCGGAATCAATTTATTATTCCCAAATGAACATGTCATTTTGAAACAATTTAGAGAAATGTAATCATGAATGCAATGCAAATGCTCGAATTAATCAAATCTTATGTTAAAACTTAATGTTCTAAACCCTAAATTCAATTTTACCAAATTATTGAGGATTAAATCTAAATCCTAAATTAATAATCAAACTAGACCTTAAATTAAAGCCTATAAGGACTTGACCCAAACACAATTATCAAATCCAACCTAACTAGTAAACCCAAATTCAGTAAGGAAAATAAAAACCCAATTGTATAGAAATTAAAGGCCCAAGCTAGAAATTACCCAACAAAGCTGAAATGGGACGACGGGTCATGGGTTAAAGTGTGGTGCGGGTGATCGATCGTCAGCAATCATAAAAATAATCCCAACAATTACTAGCTAAAAATAGCTAGGGCAAGTAGGGGTCGATCCCACAGAGAGATAGGTTATTATTCTTTTTCTTATTAAAAACAAAATAAATAAAGAGAATTTTGGAAGTAGAATTAAATTAAATCTAACAAACAAATAAAATAAATTAAGAAAACAATTTAAAAAAACCCTCCAACATAGAATTAATCTCCCTCTTGACATAAACAACATGGATCATTGATATCTAATAATTATGAAAACCTTGGATAGCTTGTGGATTTAAATCCTAAATTACCTCAATTAGATAAATTTACCGTTCTAGGGCTTAATCTACCCCTTTTATTCTTTCAACAATCAATTACCGTTCTAGGGCTTAAAGATTGCTTAGGAACAAAGCATTAAGTACAAGTAATTTATGAACAAGCACAACAAGCAATTACTCACCCATTGATTCTTATCTCTCTTGGAAGGAAGTATTAGTTCTCCTCCAATTGCTACAAACAATTAAATCTGAAGTATTAGTTCTAGACTTAATTTAGCTAATGTTAACCAAATTTATCAAGGTAGTGTCGACTCCAACCCATCAAAACAAGTAACATAGGATTAAAACAGAGATTTAAGAAATACCCAAAACAATTTTCATATATAAGCACAAAATCTCACCATGATATAAGTCAAGAGATCAATTAAATTCTACATTGGAGAAAAGAAAAGGATTACTCACTCATGAATTGAATGAGCATCCACAAATAAGAAGAAGAAAACTTATCTAAGGATGAAGAAGAATAGGGGGGGGGGGGGGGGGGCGGCGGCTCCAAGAGTTTCTCCTCCAAATCTTCAAGCAATTCTACAATATATTTTTCTAAAGAGAGAATACATAAAAACCTAGACCTAAGGTGGCTATTTATAGGGGAAAAATAACCTAAACACTCATATTAGACTTAGGAAAAGAGGCTAGGACGTTCTAGGGGCTGACTTAGTCTCCAAGTTGGATTAGATGTCATCCTAGAGTAGAATCCAAGTCAAAATATGATTCTGGAATTTTCTAGATTTCTGCAGAAACTTCACCGGCAGATTTGGGCTTGAAAACGGCAGAATTGGGCTTTGGACTTCAAAAGAAAGTTGTAGATCTCAGAATTAGCTTTCTAACGGCTACTCATGGGTTTAAAACGGACATCTGAGCAGAAAGTTATGGCCTTTCTACCGAGACTGTGCTTTTCCTACTCCAAATAGGACTAGTTACGGGAAATTACGGGATTTGGATATTTTGGAGGGTCCAATCGGCATTAATTGGGATTTTAACTCCAATTGTGGACTTATATGGACTTATATGGGCTGAATATAATCCCATATAAATTATCCAAAATTCCAAAACATCCGGGCTTCTTCAGGGCTTGTCTTCAATCCTTCGCAATTAAATCTCCAATCTTCAATTCTTGCTCTTCGAAATAATTCTTCAATGATCTTCAAGTCTTCAAATTGTCTTCAAGAAATCTTCAAACACGAACTTCGAATCTCCAAATCTATACTCAAAATTACTTTACACATATCTGTGTAAAAAGTCATCAAAATAGCTCCAAAAGTAGTGAAAATTAACAATTTCCAATTTCACATATCATAAAGACTAAGAACACAAATATTAACAAAATAAGGTAAATTAGAGCATAAATAGACCCAAAAACATATTAAAATAGCCATAAAAATAGGGTTGTTTTTGGCTCGATCATATTTTCCCCAACACTTGAACTTTGCTAGTCCCTTAGCAAAATCAATGTGTAAGTTTATCAAAAACAAATTTTCAAAAGATCAATTTGAATTCATACTTATATCAAAGAACCATTTTAACCATGAAATCAAAATAACAAAGAAGATTAACAATACTTAATCCAAAGATCAATCAATAACAAGCATCATCATTCTTAAGTAGGCATAATCAAAGTAGCTCTAATCACATACCATCCTTTACTCTTATAACTACTTCTTTCTATAGGCTTGCATCTTCATCTTTCTCTCCATTACTCAAAAGATTACAATATCATAAATAAATCAAGAGTTCATGTGGGTTATAATAGTTTTTAAGGGTAATTGGTTTTAGAAAAATGAGGTTACTAACCTCTGAAGTGTTCATGTTTAGGGGTTACTAACGCCCTTTATTATTTTGACGCTACTAGCACTCTAGAAGGACTCCTTCTATTTATTTTTTCAGAGGGACAATATTTCTGCTGATCCATGCCTCTTATCCTCTTCCCAAGGGTTACTAACTCCTTTTGTTTAAAGAGAAGAGTGACAACAACGGATTTTTTTTTATTTTATTAGCAGAAATACCTCTTCTCCTCTTACATGAAATCAGTTCTTTTATGAAAACAATTTTTTTTTAATTACCCTGTATATAGATAGTCCCCCACACTTATTCTTGACATATCCATAACATGCTTTCTTAATTGAAATTCAATCAAAATTCAACACAAGTTCTAGAAATAGATAATCATAAAAGTAATGAATAAATAAGATCATATCACAGACTTCAATTATACCTTATTCTAAGAAATCAAACAGCATGCTATAAATCAATCAATGAATAAAGCATTACTAAAAATTCTAAGTATTCATCAATCACAACTAAATCAATAACTCAATATATGCATGAAAAATTCAAAAAGTTTGAAAATTTTCGAAATTTTGTCTTCCAAAATCAAATTTTTCGAAAAACTTTTTTTTTCAAAAATTGGGGAAATAAAGATCAATCCATAAACAATTCAAATCCTATCTTAGGTTCTCATGCAAACACAAACTATCATATGACTCAATTATTCAATATCAACCCTATCAAGTATTCACCATATATTCATCATATATTCATCCCCCCACACTTGAAATTTACATTGTGCTCAATGTAAAAACAATCAAGAATTTAATCCATGCAAAGGTAGCTTACCAAAAATAAAGAGAAAAAGTTTAAGAAGCATACCTGGATAGCTTTAAAAAGAGGGAAGGAGAGGGGCCTTAATATAGTGATAAAGTCTAAAGAGAATAGTTAGAAACATACCTGGAATAGGAGTCTCTTACCTATTAGGATTGGTGGCACCGAATTGGTGCGGCATGGAACGGGTGGATATGCAGAATGTCTGGTCCTGGTGTGGTGTAGACTCGGCTGCGTCCTAGTCTGGCGCGGAGTGGTCTGGCAATGGCGCGGAATCAAGCTGGCTTGGCGCGGCATTGGCCGGTTTCGTCCTGGTATGGTTGCGGCATAACCGGGCAACAGGTCTGGAATGGCCTGACTGTTGCGCGGCTGGCGCGGATATGGCCTGGTTATACCCGGGCCATAGCATGGGTTGTGAGGCATGTACCGAGCCATGACCGGTCATGGTTCCGTGCTTCCTTTTTTTTTAAATAAAAGAAAAATAGTAAAAACTTAAAATTGATGGGTTGCCTCCAAACAAGCGCTTGTTTAAAGTCATTAGCTCGACTTTCCCTTTCTTCAATCTCAAGTTGGAAGATAAATTGGATCTTCCAATTTAATTTCTTCAATGGAAAGTGTTGGCATTGGCTCGAAGAAAGGCTTGAGAGTCTTTGTCCGTTGACTTTGTTTTGCACCTTGGTTTCTAGATTCTGAATATTGACAGCTCCATTAGGATAGACTTTGACTACTTCATAAGGTCCTCGCCATCTTGTTCGTAATTTTCCAGGAAAAAGCTTCACTCTGTTGTTGTACAATAGAACCTTTTGACCTTCATGAAACGATCTTCGCAAAATTCCTTTGTCATGTAACGCCTTGGTCTTCTCCTTGTAGATCCTTGAATTCTCATATGCTTCATTCCTTATTTCTTCAAGTTCTTGTAATTGCAGCATCCTTTGAATTCCTACTTTGTCAAAGTCAAGATTACATTGCTTTACTGCCCACCATGCTTTGTGTTCTATCTCCACAGGAAGGTGACACGGCTTACCAAACACAATTCGGTATGGAGACATACCAAGTGGTGTCTTGTAAGCTGTACGATAGGCCCATAAAGCATCTCCTAGTCGCATACTCCAATCTTTCCTTTGAACATTAACTGTCTTTTCCAAAATCAGCTTCACTTGACGATTAGATACTTCAGCTTGACCACTGGTTTGAGGATGATATGAAGTAGACACCTTATGGCTGACTCCATATTTCTCAACTAGTGCTTGCACAATCTTGTTACAGAAGTGAGTCCCACGATCACTGATAAGGAGTCTTGGTATCCCAAATCGTTGAAGAATATTATTCTTCAAGAATTTTACCACAGTTCTGGCATCATCCTTTTCTGTAGCAATAGCTTCAACCCATTTGGAAACATAGTCCATAGCTAGAAGAATGTAGTTTTTCTTCTCTGATGGAGGAAAGGGTCCCATGAAATCAATCCCCCATACATCGAAAACTTCAGCAACGAATATAGGTGATTGAATCATTTGGTTCCTCTTCGACATGTTTCCAACCACCTGACAGTGTGGACAAGTCTTGCAGAATTCATAGGAATCTTTAAATATTTTAGGCGAATAGAATCTGCAATCCAAAATCTTCCTTGCTGTCTTCTTGTGTCCAAAGTGGCCTCCACATTCATAGTTGTGGCAAAACTTCAAAACGGATTGAATCTCATTATCAAGGATGCATCTCCGTATAACTTGGTCAGAACCATATCTATATAAATATGGATCATTCCAAAGATAATACTTAGCATCACTTATGATCTTCAACTTGGCTCCTTTGCTAAGATCTGGGGGAAGGCGACGAACAACCAAGTAATTGACAATATCAGCATACCAGGGAAGTTGAGAAACGACAAACAAGTCTTCAAAGGGTAGTGCTTCATTGATTGCAGTCTCTTCTTCCTTGCCTTCAATTCTGCTTAGGTGATCGGCAACGACGTTTTCTGCTCCCTTCTTATCCTTGATTTCGATATCAAATTCTTGAAATAACAAAAGCCATCGCATATGCCTAGCTTTTGCTTCTTTCTTTGACATGAGATATCTCAATGCAGCATGATCGGAGTAGATTATCACCTTAGATCCCAAGATGTATGGACGAAACTTTTCCAACGCAAAGACAACAGCAAGCATCTCTTTTTCTGTGGTGGTGTAGTTCTTCTGAGCACCATCTAGAGTTCTTGAATCATAATAGATAACATGAGGTACCTTGTCTACTCTCTGACCTAGAACAGCTCCAATAGCGACGTCACTTGCATCACACAAGATCTCGAACGGTAGTTTCCAATCAGGCGGCTTCACAATTGGAGTGGTGGTGAGTGCAGTCTTCAATTTGTCGAATGCTACTTTGCAATCATCTCCAAATTCGAACTCTACATCTTTCTGAAGTAGTCGACACATGGGTGCTGAAATCTTGGAGAAATCCTTGATAAATCTTCTGTAGAATCCAGCATGGCCTAAGAATGAGCGGATATCCTTGACACATGTTGGATAAGACAGGTTTTGGACAACATCGACCTTGGCTTTGTCGACTTGCTAGGGCAAGTAGGGGTCGATCCCACAGAGAAAACAGCTCTTCCTTTTCTCAAACAAAACAAATTAATAAAGAGAATTTTAAAGAAGAATTAAAATTAAATCTAACTAAGTAAATTAACTAAGAAAGCAATCAAGAAAATTAAAGAAAACAATTAATCAAAAGCAATGAATATTATTGAGAATAACAATTAAATAGAAACAACCTCCAACATAGAATTAATATCCCTCTTGACAACAATAACATGGATCATTGATATCTAAAAATTATGAGAACCTTGAATAGCCTGTCGGACTTAACCTAAATTACCTTAATTAGATTAGATTACCGATTAAAGTCAATCTATCCCTTTTACTCTTTTAGCAATCAATTACTTTCTTAGGGCTTAGAGATCACTTAGGAATAAAGCATAAAGAACAAGTAATTTAATAACAAACACAATGAGAAATTTCTCGCCCATTGATTCTTTTCTCTCTTGGATGGAGGATTAATTCACATCCAATTGCTACATAAAATTAAGCTGGAGTGATTAATTCACAACCTAATCTAGCTAATGCTAACTCAATTTATCATGAAAGTGTGGACCCAGTCAATCAAAACAAGCAACATAGAATTCATACAGAGATCCAAGAAATACTCAAATAAATTCTCATATAAAAGCACAAAATCTCACCATGGAATTAGTCAAGAGATCAATTAAATTCTACATTGGAGAAAAGAAAAGGATTACTCACACATAAATTTAGTGATCATCCACAAATAAGAAGAAGAAAACTTATCTATGGATGAGGAAGAGAGAGGGGCGGCGGCTCCTAGGGTTTTTCTCCTCCAAACCTTCAACTAAACAATATATCTTATGAAGAATAAAATTATTATCTAAAATCTAGACCTAAGGTGGCTATTTATAGTGGAGAAACAAGGGTAGGGCGGTTTAGGGCTGTCTTGGACTCCAAATAGGATTAGATGTCATCCTAGAGTAGAATCCAAGTTAGAATAGGATTCTGGAATTTTCTGGATTTCTACAGAAAATTCACCGGCAGATTCGGGTTTGAAAACAGTAGAATTGGGCTTTGGTCTTGTAAGGAAAGTTGTAGAGCTCGGAGTTAGCTTTCCAACGAGTACTCATGGGCTTAAAACGGACATCTGAGCAGAAAATTATGGCCTTTCTTCTGAGACTGCGCTGAAATAGGGTTTATATCGCAAATCTACGGGATTAATGCGGGATTTGGATATTCTTTTGGATATTAGGCCCACAAATTGGGATTTTAACTCCAATTATAGGTTTATATGGGCTAAGTATATTCCCATATAAATAATCCAAAATTCCTTAGCTTCAGGGCTTGCCTTCAATCCTTTGCAATTTTAGCTCGAATCTTCAATTCTTGCTCCTTGAAATAATTCTTCAATGATCTTCAAATCTTCAAATTATCTTCAAGAAATCTTCAAACACGAACTTTGCATCTCCAAATCTATACTCAAAATTACTTTGCTAATATCTGTGTAAAAAGTAATCAAAATAGCTCCAAAAGTAGTGAAAATAAGCAAATTCTCAATTTCACATCTCATAAAGACTAAAAACACAAATACTTAGAAAATAAGGTATAAATGCATATAAAAGTGATAAAAAGTATAGAAAAATAGCTATAAAAATATGCATAATTTGAGCTCGATCATATTTCCCCCACACTTGAACTTTGCTAGTCCCTTAGCAAAATCAATGTAAGTTAATCAAAAATCAAAATTTTCAAAAGATCAATTTGACTTCATTCATATATCAAAGAATCAATTTAATCATGAAACCAAAATAGCAAAGAACATCAATAATACTTAATCCAAAGATCAATCAATAGCAAGCATTATCATTCTTAAGTAGCCATAATCAAAGTAGCTCTAATTACTTACCATCCCTCACTTTTTTAACTACTTCTCTCTGTAAGCTTGTATCTTCATCTTTCTCTTCATTACTCAAAAGATTACAATGTTATAAACAAACCAAGAATTCATGTGGGTTATAATAGTTTTTCAAGGGTAATTGTTTTTTTAGAAAACTGAGGTTACTAACCTCAGAAGTGTTCATGCTTAGGGGTTACTAACTCCCTTTATTTTTATTTTGAGGCTACTAGCACTCTAGAGGGACAATATTTCTGTTAATCCATGCCTCTTATCCTCTTCCCAAGGGTTACTAACTCCTTTTGTTTAAAGAGAAGAGTGACAGCAATGGAGTTTTTTTTTTTTAAACAGAAAATATCTCTTCTCCTCTTGCATAAGATCACTTCTTTATGAAAACGGTTTTAATTACCCTTTATATAGATAGTCCCCCACACTTATTCTTGACAAATTTATAGCATGCTTTCTTAATTGTAACTTCAATCAAAATTCAATACAAGTTCTAGAAATAGATAATCATGAAAGCATTGAATAATAAGATCATATCACAAACTTCAATTATACCTAATTCTAAGAAATCAAAACTTCTTACTATAAATCAATCAAAGAATAAATCATCATTAAAAATTCTAATCATTCATCAATCATAATCAAATCAATCATTCAATATATGCTTGAAAAATCAAAGAGTTTGAAAAATCATCAAAATTTTCAATTTCAAAAATCAATTTTTTCGAAAAATTTTTCAAAAATTGGGGAAAATAGACGATTCAAAACAATCATATTTTTATCCTAGATTCTCATGCAAAAGACTATCATATGACTCAATAATCAAACAATAATCCTACAATCAAGTATTCACCCCCCACACTTAAAATTCACATTATCCTCAATGTAAAAGCAATCATAAAATCAAAGCATGCAAAATAGCTTACCAAAATTTAAAAAAAATTAAGGTTCATGAAACATACCTGGGCGGCTTTGATGAAGATAATTACTCGAACAAAAAGACAATAAAAATTAAAGTGATAGGAATATAAAACTAGATAATTTATTAATTAAACTTGAAAAATAAAGACATAAAATAAAGAAAATTAAAGATAAAGCATAAACTAAATAACTAAACCTAAGATGCTTAAAAATAAAATCCTAAATTAAAATCTTAATTTTAAAACCTAAATTGGTTTAGAAATAGCCTTCTCCAATAAATTGAAGAGGTTTTCCAAATTCCCAATTATAGTATCAAAATCCTCTCTTAGGCTAGCAACTTGATCACTTAAATCCTTAAATTGAGCAAGGAAAGGATGAAATTCTTCCTTATTTTCCTTTTCTAGATTCACCTCCTCTTTTCCTTCCTTATTCTCATCACTAGAAGCATCACTTGATTCAGAAGCAGAAGCAATTATCACAATATCATCTTCACCTTGACCTTCCTCATACAACATGTCTCTTGGTCCAATTGGAATTGAGGGCTTATCATTTAATTCTTCCAAGGTAAAAACATTAGCAACAGGTGCAGTTCTTGGTTGATTAGATGAAGAAGCATAAAAAGGGTCATGAAACCGTTGAGGAAAAGGGGCACATCGCATAGGGGGTCTATAGGGTGGCCTATAGGGCCTTGTGCGATACCCATCAATTTTTGGCATAGGAAAAGGCTTACTCCAAGGTGCAACATGAGGTCGAATTCTCCCATTGAAATTCCTTGGGTGAGAAAATTGATTTCCATAGCGATGGAAACGCTTTGCAAATTCTTTCTCAGCTCTTTCCTTTGATCTTAAAACAGCTTCATGCGACTTGTTAGCTTTGTCTCAAAGAAATTGATAAATCATCCTAGCTTTGAAACCGGGCTTAGCCTCAATTTCATCCTTAGGTAGCAACGAAATCATACTCAAGAGTTCATGGCAATCTTGGCGAATAAAACTTCCTTGAAACTTTGGACCGAATTGAGAAGCTCCAATTCGATAAAATTGATCCTTAAACTTCTTGAATTGAACTTCAAAATCCTTAGTTGTTGTTGCTAGTATCATCGACATCTTCAATTGAAAAAGGGTTGTCGACTTCTTCTTAGAAAAATACCAAATCGACTTGCTCAATCGACTTTGCTTCCAAAAGTCGTCTTGTGTAGTCGATTTGCTCCTTGTAAAGTCGACTTTGCTCTTAGTCGACTTCTCCTCTAATCGGCCTTGCTTTCAAAATTGCTTCTTAGCCGAATTTTTAAGCTCTCAAATATTGCTTCATTGTGATTTGATGAATAAAGAGAAATAGAGGTGTCTTTATATAGTGATCAAATTCTAGTCCTAAGAGGTTTTAGTTAGAGTAAAAAGTAAGAAACATACCTTGTTTAGGAGTACTTTACCTATATGGAAAAGGTGTTGGCGTTGGAAGTCAATTAGGAACTCAATTTCCTAGTCAAAATAGGAAATTAAAATCCTAACACACTTTGCATGTAGATAGCGCGACACTTGCATGGCATCCTCCTTAGCTCCGGGTTTGGCGCGGCATTGTCCTAGTGCGAGCGGGACATGGCCGGCATGGCTCGGATCAAGGCCAAGCGGGTCTTGGCGGTAGCGCGGGACGCGGGCTGCTGCGGCTGGTGCTGTCTCGGGCTTGGCCGGTTGTGGCTGGCATCGCGCAGGCTAAGGCGCGGCATGGCTGGTGCTGTCTCGGTGATGTTTGGTGCTGGCCGGCTGGAGTGCATGGCATGGCTCGGTGATGTCCGGGTCGTGCTTGGTGCGGTACCGAGCTTGTCCTGGCGATGGCGCGGCGATGCCGAGCCTTAGCCGGGTCAAGGCTTGGTGTTGTGCGGCATGGCCAAGCTATGACCGGCCATGCATGCTAACTCTCCGGGTTTCGATCATGCATGGTTTATGGCTTGGTACTTTTTACTCCTTGGATAAAAATTCATAAAACAAAAACTAAAATTAAAATTGGGTTGCCTCCCAATAAACGCTTGTTTAAAGTCATTAGCTTGACTCTTCCTCTCTTCGACCTTAAATTGGAAGATAAACGGGATCCTCCAATTCAATTTCTCCAATCAAGGCTATTGTCAATGGCTCGAAGTAAGGCTTGAATCTTTGCCCATTAACTTTAAATGGATTCCCTTTGACTGGATTAATAATTTCCACTGATCCATTAGGGTAAACTTGTATTATATCGTAAGGTCCTCCTCACTTGGATCTTAATTTTCCATGATGTTTGATCGAACTTGTAAATAACAAAACTTTCTGACCTTCATGGAATGTTCTTCTTAATATTCTTTGATCATGCAGAGCTTTAGTCTTTTCCTTGTAAATTCTTGTATTCTCATAGACTTCATTCCTAATTTCCTCAAGTTCTTGCAATTGTAACATCCTTTGAATTCCAGCCTTGTCAAAGTTAAGATTGCATTGCTTAACTGCCCACCATGCTTTGTGTTCTAATTCCACAGGTAAATGACATGGTTTTCCAAACACAATTCTGTATGGGGACATACCTAGAGGTGTCTTATAAGCTGTACGATAAGCCCATAAAGCATCTCCTAGTCGCATACTCCAATCTTTTCTTTGGACGTTGACTGTTTTCTCCAAAATCAGCTTCACTTGACGGTTAGATATCTCAGCTTGTCCACTAGTTTGAGGATGATATGAAGTAGATACCCTATGGTGTACTCCATATTTTTCAACTAGTGCTTGAACAATTTTATTGCAAAAATGAGTTCCACGATCGCTGATGAGGTATCTTGGTATTCCAAATCGATGAAGAATATTATTCTTCAAAAATTTGGCTACGATCCTTGCATCATCTTTCTCCGTAGCAATAGCTTCAACCCATTTAGAAACATAATCCACGGCTAGAAGGATGTAATACTTCTTGTCTGATGGAGGAAAAGGTCCCATGAAATCAATTCCCCATACATCGAAGACTTCAGCAACGAATATAGGTGATTGAATCATCTGATTCCTTTTCGATATACCTCCAACTCTTTGGCATTGTGGACAGGCTTTGCAATACTCATAAGAATCCTTGAAAAGTTTAGGCCAATAGAAGCCGCATTCCAAGATCTTCCTTGCGGTCTTCTTGTGTCCAAAGTGGCCTCCACATTCATCTCCATGGCAAAATTTCAAAACGGATTGAGTCTCATTGTCGGGAATGCATCTTCTCATTACTAAATCGGATCCTTGTCTCCATAAGTACGGATCATCCCATAAATAATACTTGGCATCACTTATGATCTTCAATTTTTGTCCTCTGCTAAGATCTGAAGGTAGGCGACGAGCAACTAAGTAATTGACAATATCAGCATACCAGGGAAGTTGAGAAACGGCAAACAATTCTTCAAAAGGCAGCACTTCATTGATTGCGATTTCTTCTTCCTTACTTTCAATTCTGCTTAGGTGATCGGCAACAACATTCTCAGCTCCTTTCTTGTCCCTTATTTCGATATCAAACTCTTGAAATAACAAAAGCCATCGCATAAGCCTAGCTTTTGCTTCTTTCTTTTTCATTAGATATCTCAATGCAGCATGAATGGAGTAGATTATCACCTTAGATCCTAAAATATACGGTCTAAACTTCTCCAAAGCAAAGACAACGGCAAGCATCTCTTTTTCTGTGGTAGTGTAGTTCTTTTGAGCAGCATCTAGAGTTCTTGAAGCATAATAGAGTAACATGAGGTACCTTGTAAACTCTCTGACCTAGAACCGCTCCAATGGCAACGTCACTTGCGTCACACATGATCTCGAACGTTAGTTTCCAATCATGTGGCTTCACAATTGGAGTGGTGGTGAGTGCAGTCTTCAATTTATCGAATGCTTCCTCGCAATCATCTCCAAATTCGAACTCTACCTCTTTCTGTAATAGTCTACACATCGGTGCTGAGATCTTTGAGAAATCCTTGATAAATCTTCAGTAGAATCCAGCATGGACTAAGAATGAGCGGATATCTTTGACACATGTCGGATATGGCAGGTTCTGTACAACGTCGACCTTAGCTTTATCGACTTGCATCCCCTCTTTGGATACTACATGGCCTAGAACAATACCTTGTTCTACCATGAAGTGGCATTTTTCGGCATTCAATACAAATTGGTTTCAACACACCTTTTCAAGATGAGTTCTAGATTATTGAGACATCAATTGAAGTTATCTCCATAGACTGTGAAATCGTCCATGAAAACTTCCATCTTATCTCCCACATAATCTTGAAAGATGCTCATCATACACCTTTGAAAAGTTGCAGGTGCATTGCATAAACCAAAAGGCATTCTTGTGTAAGCATACGTACCGAAAGGGCATGTAAACGTGGTCTTCTCTTGATCTTCAGGTGCAATTGGAATTTGAAAGTATCCCGAGTAACCATCCAGAAAACAATAGTAGGCCTTGCAAGCTAATCTTTCCAGCATCTGATCAATGAATGGCAGTGGAAAGTGATCCTTCCTTGTGGCGGAATTCAACTTTCTGTAGTCAATGCATACTCTCCATCCATTCTGCAATCTTTGAGGAACTAGCTCTCCATCCTTGTTTTCTACGACAGTGAATCCGGATTTCTTTGGAACTACTTGGACCGGGCTAACCCATTTACTATCTGATATAGCATAGATGAGACCAGCTCCAAGTAATTTAAGAACTTCGTCTTTGACAACTTCAGGAAGATTCGGATTTAGTCTTCTTTGTGGTTGTCGAACTGCTACTGCATCATCTTCAAGTCGAATCCTATGCATGCATACAGTAGGACTTATTCCTTTGATATCAGCTACAGTCCATCCAATGGCTTCTTTGTGTTCCTTTAAGACTCTGATTAGTTGTTCTTCTTGTAAATTGTTCAATTTACTTGAAATAACAACAGGCAGGGTATCATTATCTCCAAGGAAAACATGTTTCAGGCCTTCAGGAAGCGGTTTCAGCTTGACTTCTGGAGGTTGAATGATAGATGGTAATGGCTTGGGCGTTGGTTCCAGATTGATGTAAGAAATCGTCTCCATTTCTTCGTTGGATGATAGTTCACTGACAATCTCTGCTATCTCTTTTGGCATCTCGACTTCTGCTTCTTCAACGTCTTGCTGATGTAAACTTTTGGTGAGGATCACCTCAAGTTCATCTTCTTGGTTGAGTGCTTGTACTTTCTCTGAATAAGTTCCAATTGTGTCAATGGAATAGATAGAATGAATTTCGACAGGTGCTTCTATTGATTCACTTATGTTGAATACAATGGGCTTCCCATCGAATTCCATGGTGATTGTTCCTTCCTTTGCGTTGAAATCCATACTTGTTGCAATCAAAAGCGGTCTTCCTAACATTAGTGGCATTTGAGGTAGATGAATGTCATCTTCAGGACATAGAAATCTGCAGGAAAAACAAAATCTCCTATCTGCACTAAAACATTCTCAACTAAACCTTCAGGTTTATGGTTAGTTCTATCAGCAAATTGGATAATAAGATCAGTTTCAAGCAGAGGTTCTATTTTCAATTGCTTATAAACAGAATAAGGCATGATATTAATCAAAGATCCATATTCACACATAGCTTTACCTACGTCATTCTTTCCTATACTACAAGGTATAGAAAAAGAACCTAAACTATTGCATTTATGATGCAATTTCCTTTGATAAGCAGCAGATATATTTTCATCCATGCAGGCATATTTTTCGTTATACTTAATCTTATTATTGCATAATTCTCTAAGAAAAGAAGCATACCTTGGTACTTTGGCTATTTCATTAACTAAAGGGATGTTTACCTCTAAATTCCGAAGTAAATTGAGTTGTTGAGCAAACCTTTGAGGGAATGGTAGTGGATCATACTTAGCTTGCATCTCCTCCATCCATTCTTCTTCTGATTGTTGATGTTCAGCGTCTGGCACGGCAGGTACATCTTCCTTGATTTCGGTTGAAGTCTTCATATCTCCTTGAATTGGCTCATCGAACACATCAATGGGTGGTAGTGTTTTAGGAAAATTAGGTGTTGGAATAGATGACATCGCAGGTACTTTCGGCAATTCCATCCAATGCTGGGTTTCTTCAATAGCATTGATTCCTCTTTTTTGAATAGAAGGTTGTGAACAAACACTCATAAATTCAGCAAACATCTTTGCTAAATTTCCGCACTGAGTAGTTACTTCCTTTAGCTCTTTTCGAATTTCGGCTGAATCCTTTGCTGCATCGGCTTCGTTGGTTGTACCAAATTGATGTATATTTTCCACCATAGTGTTGAGCAGCTTCCTTGCTTCTTCAGGGGTTTTGAATGTAAGTCCTCCTCCACTGGCAGCGTCGACATAGGTGCGATCTTCATAAATAAGGCCATCATAAAAGTGTTGAATTAAAAGTGCTTCGCTGATGTTGTGGTAAGGGCAACTTGCGCAGATCTGGTTGTATCTCTCCCAATATTGGTACCACTTTTCGCCTTGCAATTGTTGACAAGTGTTGATCTTTCTTCTGACATCAGCACGCTTAGCTTCTGGAAAATATTTGTTCAAAAATAGTCTCCATCTCTTTCCAAGATTTTATAGATTTGGGTGGTAGTCTTAAGAACCATTCTTTTGCCTTTCCGTCTAATGTGACAGGAAAAGTTCGAAGTTTTAAGTCCTCTTCAGACATCCCAGTGATTGTAGCACACTTCAGAAAGAAACTTTGCAGATGCTCATGAGGATTCTCATGATGTTCTCCTTGAAAAATCGGCAACATACGGATTACTCCAGGCTTCAGTTTGTAGGACATATCCATGGCTGGATAGTCAATACAAAGGGGCGGCAATTCACAGTTGAAATTCAGCTCTCGTAACGTTTGTGATTGCTCCATCGAATCTATTCTGCAAAACAAAGATGATTAAGTGCAAATCTAATAGAAAATAAAATAAGAGAAAAAGAAAATTAAACACAATCTCCCCGGCAACGGCGCCAAAATTTATGATCGGCCGTCAGCAATCATAAAAATAATTATCCCAACAATTACTAACTAAACTAGCTAGGGCAAGTAGGGGTCGATCCCACAGAGAGCACGGCTCTTCCTTTTCTCAAACAAAACAAATTAATAAAGAGAATTTTAAAGAAGAATTAAAATTAAATCTAACTAAGTAAATTAACTAAGAAAGCAATCAAGAAAATTAAATAAAACAATTAATCAAAAGAAATGAATATTATTGAGAATAACAATTAAATAGAAACAACCTCCAACATAGAATTAATATCCCTCTTGACAACAATAACATTGATCATTGATATCTAAAAATTATGAGAACCTTGAATAGCCTGTCGGACTTAACCTAAATTACCTTAATTAGATTAGATTACCGATTAAAGTCAATCTATCCCTTTTACTCTTTCACCAATCAATTACTTTCTTAGGGCTTAGAGATCACTTAGGAATAAAGCATAAAGAACAAGTAATTTAATAACAAACACAATGAGAAATTTCTCGCCCATTGATTCTTTTCTCTCTTGGATGGAGGATTAATTCACATCCAATTGCTACATAAAATTAAGCTGGAGTGATTAATTCACAACCTAATCTAGCTAATGCTAACTCAATTTATCATGAAAGTGTCGACCCAGCCAATCAAAACAAGCAACATAGAATTCATACAGAGATCCAAGAAATACTCAAATAAATTCTCATCTAAAAGCACAAAATCTCACCATGGAATTACTCAAGAGATCAATTATATTCTACATTGGAGAAAAGAAAAGGATTACTCACTCATAAATTGAGTGATCATCTACAAATAAGAAGAAGAAAACTTATCTATGGATGAGGAAGAGAGAGGGGCGGCGGCTCCTAGGGTTTTTCTCCTCCAAACCTTCAACTAAACAATATATCTTATGAAGAATAAAATTATTATCTAAAATCTAGACCTAAGGTGGCTATTTATAGTGGAGAAACAAGGGTAGGGCGGTTTAGGGCTGTCTTGGACTCCAAATAGGATTAGATGTCATCCTAGAGTAGAATCCAAGTTAGAATAGGATTCTGGAATTTTCTGGATTTCTGCAGAAACTTCACCGGCAGATTCGGGTTTGAAAACAGCAGAATTGGGCTTCGGTCTTCAAAAGAAAGTTGTAGAGCTCGAAGTTAGCTTTCCAACGAGTACTCATGGGCTTAAAACGGACATCTGAGCAGAAAGTTATGGCCTTTCTTCCGAGACTGCGTTGAAATAGGGCTTATATCGCAAATCTACGGGATTAATGCGGGATTTGGATATTCTTTTGGATATTAGGCCCACAAATTGGGATTTTAACTCCAATTATAGGTTATATGGGCTAAGTATATTCCCATATAAATAATCCAAAATTCCTTAGCTTCAGGGCTTGTTCTGGGCTTGGCTTCAATCCTTTGCAATTTTAGCTCGAATCTTCAATTCTTGCTCCTTGAAATAATTCTTCAATGATCTTCAAATCTTCAAATTATCTTCAAGAAATCTTCAAACACGAAATTTGCATCTCCAAATCTATACTCAAAATTACTTTGCTAATATATGTGTAAAAAGTAATCAAAATAGCTCCAAAAGTAGTGAAAATAAGCAAATTCTCAATTTCACATCTCATAGAGACTAAAAACACAAATACTTAGAAAATAAGGTATAAATGCATATAAAAGTGATAAAAAGCATAGAAAAATAGCTATAAAAATATGCATAATTTGAGGTCGATCACCTTTTCAAGATGAGTTCTAGATTTTGAAGGCATTGATTGAAGCTATCTCCATAGACTGTGAAGTCATCCATGAATACTTCCATGCTCATCATACACCTTTGAAAAGTCGCAGGTGCATTGCATAAACCAAAAGGCATTCTTGTGTAAGCATACGTACCAAAAGTGCATGTAAAGGTTGTCTTCTCTTGATCTTCAGGCGCAATTGGAATCTGGAAGTATCCTGAATATCCATCCAGAAAACAGTAGTAGGATTTGCAAGCTAATCTCTCCAACATATGGTCAATGAATGGCAATGGAAAGTGGTCTTTCTTTGTGGCGGGATTCAGCTTTCTGTAGTTGATACATACTCTCCATCCATTCTGCAGTCTTTGAGGAACGAGCTCTCCATCCTTGTTTTCTACGACGGTGAATCCAGACTTCTTTGGAACTACTTGGACAGGGTTGACCCATTTACTATCTGATATAGCATAAATGAGACCAGCTCCAAGTATTTTGAGAACTTCTTCTTCAACAACTTCTGCAAGGTTTGGATTTAGTCTTCTTTGTTGTTGTCGAACTGCTACTGCATCATCTTCTAGTCGAATCCTATGCATGCATACAGTAGGACTTATCCCTTTTATATCAGCTACAGTCCATCCAATGGCTTCCTTGTACTCCTTCAACACTCGGATTAGTTGTTCTTCTTGTAAATTATTCAATTTACTTGAAATAACAAAAGGCAGGGTCTCTTTGTCTCCAAGGAAAACATGCTTCATGACTTCAGGAAGTGGTTTCGGCTTGACTTCAGGGGGTTGAATGATAGATGGCATGGGCTTAGGCGTCAGTTCCAATTGAACATAGGAAACTGATGCCTTTTCTTCAACAGCAAGAAGTGTCTCCAAATCTCTGATGGCTTCCGCTACATCTTCAGGCGTCAGGATTTCATTGATTTCTTCTTCAACCAGGCTCTTTGTAAGGACCAATTCAAGTTCATCTTCATGGTGAAGTGATTGAACTTGAGCAGAACAAACATCAATTGCATCAACAGCATAGATGGAATGGATCTCAGCAGGAGATTTCATGGCTTCATTTATGTTGAGTTCAATAATTTCACCATCAAATTCCATGCTGAGTTATCTTGCATGTCAAGTTTTGTTCTGGCTGTGGATAGAAAGGCCTTCCTAGCAGCAGCGGCATATGAGGGAGATAAAGGTCATCTTCACTCGTCCTGAGAAATCTGCAGCAAAAACAAAATCTCTTATCTGCACTAAAACATTCTCAACTAATCCCTCAAGTTTAATGTTAGTTCTATAAGCAAATTGCACAATAAGATCAGTTTTAGTCATAGGTTCTATTTTCAATTGTGAATAAATAGAAAAAGGCATAATATTAATTGGAGAACCAAATTCACACATGGCTTTTTCTATCTTATTCTTTCCTATTTTACAAGGAATAGAAAAAGATCCTATATCATTGCATTTATGATGCAATTTTCTCTGATATGCAGCAGATATATTCTCATTCATGCAAGCAAATTTTTCAAAAAACTCACTCTTAGTAGTGCATAATTCTTTGAGAAAAGAAGGGTACCTAGGCACTTTTGCGATTTCATCAAGCAAAGGAATATTTACCTCTAATTGCCGAAGTGAATTTAGTTGACTTGCAAACCTTTGAGGAAACGGTGGTGGATCATGAGTGGCCTCCATCTCTTTCATCCATCCAGATTTTGATTGAGGTCGAGAAGCTTTTGGCGATGAAGTAAGTTCATCCTCCTTGCTTTTGGTCGAAATCTCCTTATTTCCTTGCATTGACTTTTCGGATACAGCAACTGGTGGTGGTGTAACAGGGAAGACAGGTGCTGGAAGTGATGATATCGCAAGTGGGGATGGAACATCAGGCAATTCCATCTTTTGTGCATACCATTGTTGAGTTTCTTCAATAGCATTGATTCCACATCCATGTATGTTCTCATTCATATGCCTTTGCGGTACATGTGAGACAATTTGGGTAGAGCTCGTGACTGGATATTCATGAAGTCGGCAAACATCTTTGCTAGATTTCCACATTGAGTAGTTAATGAGGATATAGAATGATCAGTTCGATCTACAAATTCCTTCAACTCCTTGCGGATTTCTGATATCGCTGATTCCTTTGTTGTGTCGACTTCATTAGTTGTGCTGAATTGGTGAATATTCTCAATCATGGTGTTGAGCAGCCTCCTTGCTTCTTCAGGGGTTTTGAGTGTAAAACTCCCTCCACTTGCTGAATCGATGTACATTCGATCGTCATAGAGTAATCCATCATAGAAATTCTGGATCAGAAGTGCTTCACTCAGGTTGTGGTATGGGCAGCTTGCACAGATCTCGTTGTACCTCTCCCAGTATTGGTGCCACTTCTCGTCACATAGTTGTTGACAAGTAGTGATTTTCTTTCTGACATCTGTGCCCTTTGCTTCAGGGAAAAACTTGTTCAAAAATACTGCCTCCATTTTCTTCCACGAATTTATGGATTTTGATGGTAGACTTATGAACCAGTGTCTCGTTTTTCCTTCTAATGTCAAAGGAAAAACACGAAGTCTTGCTTCCTCTTGAGGCATACCAGTGATTGCGGCACAATTGATAAAGAAACTATGTAGATGCTCATGAGGTTCTCCTTGAAAAGTAGGCATCATGTGGATTACTGCTGACGACTATTTGCAACTCATATCCAAAGTAGGATAATCAATGCAAAGCGGCGACATCTCACAGTTGAAATTCAACTCTCGCAACGTACATGATTGCTCCATTAGATTTTTCTACAAAACAAAGATGATCAAGTGCAAATCTAATAGAAAAAATAAAGAAAAAGAAATTGAAACACAATCTCCCCGGCAACGGCGCCAAAATTTATGATCGGTCGTCAGCAATCATAAAAATAATCCCAACAATTTCTTTTCTCGAATGTAGATAAATTTACTGTTCTAGGGCTTAATCTACCCCTTTTATTCTTTCAACAATCAATTACCGTTCTAGGGCTTAAAGATTGCTTAGGAACAAAGCACTAAGTACAAGTAATTTATGAACAAGCACAACAAGAAATTACTCACCCATTGATTCTTATCTCTCTTGGAAGGAAGTATTAGTTCTCCTCCAATTGCTACAAACAATTAAATCTGAAGTATTAGTTCTAGACTTAATTTAGCTAATGTTAACCTAATTTATCAAGGTAGTGTCGACTCCAACCCATCAAAACAAGCAACATAGGATTAAAACAGAGATTTAAGAAATACCCAAAATAATTCTCATATATAAGCACAAAATCTCACCATGATATAAGTCAAGAGATCAATTAAATTCTACATTGGAGAAAAGAAAAGGATTACTCACTCATGAATTGAATGAGCATCAACAAATAAGAAGAAGAAAACTTATCTAAGGATGAAGAAGAAGAGGGGGGGCGGCGGCTCCAAGAGTTTCTCCTCCAAATCTTCAAGCAATTCTACAATATATTTTTCTAAAGAGAGAATACATAAAAACCTAGACCTAAGGTGGCTATTTATAGGGGAAAAATAACCTAAAGACTCATATTAGACTTAGGAAAAGAGGCTAGGACGTTCTAGGGGCTGACTTAGTCTCCAAGTTGGATTAGATGTCATTCTAGAGTAGAATCCAAGTCAAAATAGGATTCTGGAATTTTCTGGATTTCTGTAGAAACTTCACCGGCAGATTTGGGCTTGAAAACGGCAGAATTGGGCTTTGGACTTCAAAGGAAAGTTGTAGATCTCGGAATTAGCTTTCCAACGGCTACTCATGGGCTTAAAACGGACATCTGAGCAGAAAGTTATGGCCTTTCTACCGAGACTGCGCCATTTCCTACTCCAAATAGGACTAGTTACGGGAAATTACGGGATTTGGATATTTTGGAGGGTCCAATCGGCATTAATTGGGATTTTAACTCCAATTGTGGACTTATATGGACTTATATGGGCTGAATATAATCCCATATAAATTATCCAAAATTCCAAAACATCCGGGCTTCTTCAGGGCTTGTCTTCAATCCTTCGCAATTAAAGCTCCAATCTTCAATTCTTGCTCTTCGAAATAATTCTTCAATGATCTTCAACTCTTCAAATTGTCTTCAAGAAATCTTCAAACACGAACTTCGAATCTCCAAATCTATACTCAAAATTACTTTACTCATATCTGTGTAAAAAGTCATCAAAATAGCTCCAAAAGTAGTGAAAATTAACAATTTCCAATTTCACATATCATAAAGACTAAAAACACAAATATTAACAAAATAAGGTAAATTAGAGCATAAATAGACCCAAAAACATACAAAAATAGCCATAAAAATAGGGTTGTTTTTGGCTCGATCAGCGGGTTAGTATAAATACTAAACCCTAGCCATCTTTTTTAGCTTCTTCTTCTCCTTCATCCCGCGCCACCATCACCATCGCCGCCTGAGATCGCCACCACCAGGCCGGAGCTTCGACGGAGTTCCGATGGAGCTTAAAACCTCCAGGTCCCACCTTTTTGCTCTCCTGAAACTCTCCATGATGTTAGTTTCTCGGAAAAAGGCCTATTTCCCTTTCAAACGAACCCCAAAAGTGCCGAAATCGCCAAGCTCCGATCTCCGTTTTTGACCATCCGATGAACTTCAAACTGAGGTATGTTATTCTTCCCCTCATTGTCTCCCTTTTCACCGTTTAATTTTCCAAAATGAAATCTTTAGCTATCAAAGCCCTAAAACTAGCTTGGACCGACACCTAAAGCTCCAAATACTTCCCCTCTTCCTATTACATCTCTTGATTTAAGGAAAACCCATCATAGCCAAAAATCCCAAAATTTCAGTGTCTTTCTCTCTAAAACTCTCTGCCTTTTTCTCCTTCTAAAAGACCTCCGTTTCTTACTCCAAACTGTCTTCCCTCTAACACCTTCAACCTTTCCTTTTTTCCTTCTCTCTCCTAAAACCCTAGCACTACCAAAACTTTGTTCTCCAAAAAACCGTCCTCCCAAAACCTCCTCCGATTTTCGATTTTTTTAGCCAATGTTCTCTCTCTCCCCCCCCCCCTCCAAACTCTCTCCACCACCCTCTCTCCCCTTTTATTCTAAAACCCTTCCCTTTTTATGCTCCTCTCCAAATGAGGAGGAAGTTTCCTCATTCTCATTGTTTCCTCTTCTAACCCTTTTTTTGTTTTCTTCTGCAGGTTGCAATTCACGGGATAAAACCGTGTGAAGGACATATGGTTTGCACCCTTATTCTTCATTTTTTTTTGTCTCCTTTGATTGGGTGCTGGCAGTGAGAGTTAAGAGTGAGTGTGTGCTACATGTGATCATCCCCTATATTTGTCTGTTTGTGGTGCTTATTATGCAAGCCGTGTGAACATTTTTTTGGCTCTACGTGCAGGGGAACTTTATTGCAATTGTGATGAGCTGGCAACAGTGAGGTGGCAGGGATTCTCTTCTCTCAGGTATATCTCTCTTTCCCTCTCCTTGTGCCTTTGTTTAGGATGGATTTGACAACCCTAGTGATAAACGGTCCTCATTGAATCTGTTAAAATCGGATCTCACTATGCATTTGATTGAAAGCTATTCTTGACTTCTTGCTTGCTTAACTCTGTCTAATTTTCATTGATGTCCTGTTATGATTTGGATGTACTGTTGTATGGTTTGAATTGGAGGGAACTTTGCCTTATTTGCTGCTGTGGAATGTATCATGCTTCTGTTGTCTATTGGCACTGCAATACTTATTGCCATTCTATATTGTTTCCATTTGAGATCAAATGGTTTTGTTTGTGAGGCTCTGCTTGCCACATGTTATTGCCTTGCAACCTTGCTTTAATTTGGAGCTTATTTCTCCATGTTTGCTGCTTTAAATCCCAATTTATGCACTTTGTTTTTGTTAATTTGGTGGCTGTTGAGTAGTTCTGTGAGCTTGATTCAGGTTTTACTGCTGCCACGAACTAAAAGTCCATATTCCCATCTATCTTAGTTAATTCAAAATTGCTAAACTATGCTGATTTGGCCTGTTGATTGCTGTTAATTGGATCCCTGTTGATTGCTCTGGCCTCGTTTAAATTCCCGCTGCTTTGGCTTTGTTTGTGACCTTCATTGATTGCGTTTGTGCACCTAAGATCCTTCAATGAGAATGTGAGCCTCTTTGATGGATTTTATGCCCTTCCTGTTACTGCTTTGTGATGGTTCCATTCAACTTGCTTGCTTGTTCTCACTTAATACTTCTAGTCGCCTTATCCTTGTTATACTGTCTTTCCTTAATTGCACTTTACATTGTTCTGCTTCTACAGCCCATGTCTTACCTAAGACCGCTTCAAGTTGCCATCATGACCATGCCCCCAAGAATGAAGAAAGCAAGGAAACAAAAGAAAGTTTAAAGAGAAACATTTTTGTATTTCATGCCTTGTAAAATAAATGGGATGAAAGGAATTGGGTATTCATTTGTGAATGGAAAAGTGGACTTTGACTTTCTCAAGCAACAAAGGCCCAAAAGAAAATATTTAATAAATGAAAGCCCACCATACAAGGCCCAAAAGGCTATTACCAAAATTCAAAATTTCAAATGGCGATAAGGAAGCCCAATAATCAACACAAGAAAGTCCAAATAAAGGATCCAGAAGCAAATGGACCAATTTAAAGAAAAGAGACAAAACGGGAAGCAAATGGAATTTAAAGAAATGAGATTTTAAATTGAGCTCATTTTAAATAGAGATAAATGGGAATGAATTATAGGAAGACTCGTATAAGTGAAATTGCAATCTAGATGGTGGAGTATAAGTGACACAAGCCAAGAGAAAGAGCTACTTTGTGACTCTTCTTTTTGTATTATTGTAAAGTACGAAAAATGTAAATATTTTATGAAGAAATGCAAAGATGAATAAATAAATGCTCTTTTTCTTTATTGTGATTTTCTAATTTCTATTTTTTTGGTGTTTTATTTTATTTATCATTGTTTTACTAATATGCCATGAAATGAAAAAGCACACAAAAATGCAAATCCAACTCATGCAATGTCTAACTAATTGCTAAAGGGTTAATTAATCAATGAACTAATTGAGTTTAAACTATATGATTAAAATGCAACAATACTAACCTAAATGAAGATGCAACTAATATTACTAAATGAAAATATGCAAAAATGCCAAGGTGCATATTAAGATTTTTGGTTTTTCGAATGCAATCCAGATGACTAAAATGAACAAGCTAAATTAAAAGTAGATTAAGAATGACAAAAATACCCCCTAAATGCAAATATCACCAAAATGCCCCCTAAATTACTTCTCTTTTTTATTTTATCCTTTTACTTTTACTGATTGACCAATTACTTCTTTTACTTCTTCTCTTAATTATCAATTTACTAATTAATCCTTTTACCTTGACTCTTAATTATTGACTTACCCTTTTACTTTGACCCTTAATTACTGATTGCTACTTTTACTTCCTCTCTTAGTTATCAATTTACTAATTAATCCTTTTACTTTTACTGATTGACCAATTGACTGATTACTACCTTTTTTCTTTTCACTTTGACTCTTAATTACTGATTTACTGATTACTTCGTTGATCCTTTTATTTTTACTTTTGCTTCTTTTGCTTTCATTTTTTATCTTAATTATTGACTGTCTCTTGTGATATGGGTGCATATGATGCATGAAATTCCAGTTAAATGCAAATGTTTTACCAAGTGGTTATACGAGAGGTATCGTTTGGGTCACCTTCCACTTGATTGGTAATGACCCCCGTTTAGATGTTTCAAGCCTAGGCAAACTCGGATTGGTAAAACAGNCAAGCACTGTCCACATTCCAAC